>JAXBDA010007486.1:0-12534 GCA_036023075.1 Gaultheria prostrata
GCACAAGATATGAACTAGTGTAACATTTCTAAAAATGGGTAAGAGAGAGAAAGTTAGTGAGCCCCATATGTGGGGCCCCACCCAAAAAGAGAGAGCCGGGTTTTTGAAACCCCATCCAAACAGGGTGTAAGTCTACTTTCGCATACAACCGCTCACACCCCACTCACATACATCGACGTTGCGGTGCCACGTAGGCTTGTTGAGCCTCGCACCCACTTAACCCAAAAAAAAAAAATCGAAATCCCTCTTTTCCCTCCATCTTCTCTCACTGCTTCTCCCCACCATCACCAGATTCGGACTCTTGTGGTGGCTCCAGTCTCCCACCATACCCACCCCCATAATCCAACCCAGATCAAAAACCCCTGCCGCCGCTGCCATAACTTGGTTTAGGCCCATCATAACCCTTGCCAAAATCCTTCACCAATTGGAGCCCTATAAAAGAGAGAATGGCAGGGCTTGGGACGGGCATAGCTATTGTACTTGTTATCTAGGGCAACGGGCATAGCTATTGTACTCATTATCTAGGGCTTTCGTCTGCGTAGGTGGAGTGATTGGCGGAGGATGTGTACTGAAGGCGGTCATATTCGAAGTCATCGGAAAAGGAGGGGGGTGTTGGGGTAGCAGGTTTCTTCGAAATGGAGGAATAGGGCGGCCGTAGGTGAGGTTGATGTTATAGCCGCTACGTACGGGGTGGGATCGTACTCATCAAAGTAGTCTACGTCATCGCCTGAGTCTATGTGCCGTACAAATCCAAGCAAACGTGTCGACTATGAAGGAGTGGCAGTGGTAGTGGGTGGTGGGGAGAGGCGGTGAAAGAAGATGGAAGAGAAAGAGAGGGATTTTGATTTATTTTTTTTAATTATGTGGGTGCGAGGCCCATCGAGCCTACGTGGCACCGCCTTCGTCGGCTTATGTGGGTGAGAGTAGACTTATTCTAATCGGGAGGAATTAATAAGTTGGACTAAAGACACTTCTCCACGGACAATGAGTTTGCCAATCCCTCCTTCGGAAAAAATTTGGACCCCGGATGGATTACTAAGGGTATTCATAATGGGTTCTCAAAATGACTCCCAAGTAAGATTCCTAAAATTTAGCAAGTCTTTTCATCAATTGTAGTCTTCAATGCGCTCCCAATACAAGCTCCCAAGGGTGGTTCCTAAGCATAACTCCTAACCTATTATCTAAATTTAGGTAGTCTTGTAGCTAGCTCCAAGTGGACCCAAGTCTTTCAATCTTTTTTTAATATGAAATTTTCAAAAGATAAATAATTTTGTTTAATATGCTCTCTA
Source organism: Gaultheria prostrata (assembly GCA_036023075.1). Taxonomy (NCBI): domain Eukaryota; kingdom Viridiplantae; phylum Streptophyta; class Magnoliopsida; order Ericales; family Ericaceae; genus Gaultheria; species Gaultheria prostrata. Next base: position 1,290 of record JAXBDA010007486.1, read on the forward strand.
AATTTAGCTAGCTCATTGAGTGCACATATGCTCTCTAATTTAGTAAGCTCTAGGAGTGAAAAATAAATCCCAATTTTGATTATGTAGACACTTTAAGAGTCAATTTAGGAGTTATTTTTAGGGAGCCCATTGTGGATGCCCTAATCCCCTAGTAAAAAGTACCACAAAATACTAATTTTACGGTTTGGACCTAATTGCAATGTACATAACCTCTAATAACACAAACAAATTTTAACTCATGCAGTAGGGTCAGGGATAGAGCTAGAATTTCGACTCGGAGATTACACCCAAAATTAATATTCTCTTTCTCTCTGTCCAAGAAAGATAATCTATTACAAAACGACATCCAATTTTTGGATAAAAATTTCAAATAGTTTTTTAATTTTGTGCCAATAAATAAAAGAAATTATGCACGGGAGTACTTTAATTTTTTACCCGAAATTGATGGTTTTTTAGTAGTGGGCTATCTTTACGGGCCAAAAGAGTAATTAGTGTAAGAAAAGTACAATTGTTCTAAGATTAATTATTTCTAGTACCCGAAAGGATACATATTTTCATATGTTAATTTTCCATCAACATACTTAGTATCCAAAAATTACACATTTTCATCAATTAATCAGTCATCAGTATTGCTTAACACCCAAAATAATACATGCATTTTGAAGAATAACACTGTTTTTACAATAAAAAATAGTAATTTTTTTTAGGAGCCAGGGGTGGCATGTGCCACCCCGCCCCCCTCCGTCCCTCCATCCTTGAGTAGGGTTTGTCTTTTCACCGAAAGAATTTAAGTGCCAGCCGGGTGCCACGTTGCGGTCTCTACAACACATCTTGGCCGTCCAAAAATGTGTTGGAGGGTCTGAATTTAGGTGCCGACCGGGTACTACGTTGCGGTATCTATAACGCATCTTGGCCGTTCAAAAATGTATTGGATGATCTTGATTTTAAAGAGAGAAAGAGAGAGAGGAGAAGGTTTGAGAGAAATCTAGGCCATCCAACACATTTTGGACGGCCGAGAAGCGCGCTGCATACTGGCACGTGATATCCGGCCGGCCCCCGAAGTTTTCTTTATAAAAAAGGGTGCTTATGCAGTATTTTCATTAAAATTGGTCCTAAAAAAGAAAATAAATTTGAAGGCCAATATTATACCGAATATGCCCCCCACAATTACAGCAAATAACGTTCCAGTCCTAACTTTTTGTCCCCTCCATTTATCCCAACAACGAGACTCTCTTATCCAGTTCGGTACACAGAGTGAAGAGAGGGAAGGAAATGGCGATGGCGTGCACTTCATCGTCGGGTTTGTTGGCGCCCAAACCCTACTACCATAACACTCAGAAAACAACCCCGTTTATTGGGTTTCCTCTCGCATCATCATTATCCAAGCCGTCGTCGATTCCAACTACATCCCTCAACAGAACGTTCCAGATTCGTTGCCAAGAACAACAACCCTCTTACGTTCCCTCAAACCAGCGTTGGATGTTTGACGAATCCCAACTCAAAGGCATAGTAATACTCTCTCTCTCTCTCTCTCTCTCCCCTAAGTTTGTAATTGCGAATGACGTGATTTACTCCCTGTAGAATGAAAACTTAAATTGATGCATTTTTGTTTAAAAAATTCAACATCTTTGCTGCTAGTTTCTATTTATCAATGAGTTGTTTTAATTTATAAAAAGAAGGTTCGAATTTTTCTGGTTATGCATTCTTTTAAGTTCTCCTTTTGCGGACCGGACAATCTTTGTTATGACCGAGGGTTACGACGGAGGATGGAGGGAGTAGTTATTTCTTCCGTGTGCTTTTATGGTTGGCGATGGAGTGTATAATTGGTAATAATTTGAAGAAGTTTGATAATTTAGCTATCTGAGACCCTAGAGAAAAAAAAGAAAAAAAGAGAGCTTAGAATCTGTTTCTCAGTATGCTCCATTTGGTTGCTGAGAAAATGCAGGAAACATTGGTAATTGTATTGAAAGTCGTCAGGCTTATTCGATTAGAGTAGCTCATTTTTAGGTTTGGGAGCTTGATCATGATTGTCGGAATGAGGATTTACCACCAAGTGGTTGGTTTATGTACTTGGAGTTTCTATTTCAATACCTGGGTTCATGTCTCAATAACTTCTTGGTGGGCTAAAGTTACTCTTCAGGGCTCGTAACATGCGGTGAGACCTTAGTTTCCACTTTCGACACTGATATGTGTGTGGTGGGGTTTCCTACGATGACTACGTGGTGCTGATGGCAATGCTTTGTGGTGTATATGTGGACTACGAACAAAAGAAAAGAATGACAATTGACAACTGAACATGAGTGACTTGTAATCCTTCATGTATGGATTATACACACAAGGATTTTATTATGATGCATATCTTTTACCTCAATCCATCATCTACCTAGTTTAATGGGCCTCCTACAGTCTCTTGTATATTTTTGTTGAATTTCGACGCTAAACCCTTAGTTGTGAGATCCACATATATCCAAATGGAGCCTTATTATGATGGGCGCTGCGATTGAGGAAATCAAATGTTTCGGTACTTATTTTGCACATTCTGTGCAACTAAATGATGATTCACATCAAGCATCGGAGTGACAAACTTAAGTAAGTTCATCCAACTGGATCAACTTTACTGTAAGCCCAACTACAAAATTCTCACGTACTTTGCTTAAGCTCGGGGTCCAAATATTTGAACAGGCATGTTAGCAAGTTTATTATTGACAGCTTGCTTGATTAGCTTGCAATATTACTTCAAGTCATCTTTTTTATTGAATGCTATAGTCATTGGTTTACCTGCAATAGCTTCTTATTATGTATTTTGGCAATATACGGACCTTATGTCAAATGCGTGAGTCGTGACGCTGGGTGTCGTTTGATCTTGGCTTGTCTAGCAATCAAGCATGGAAGTTGTGCTGAAGCTGAGTTCCTTGAAGTAGTGAATAAGCTTAAATTGATTTCTATTGGCTAATATTATCAACTGCTGGATTTTTTGAGGGATGTCGGAGAGAAAAGGGGGGATTAATTCCTTCAGTTGTGCCAAGCTTTATGTCCATACTTTGTGATTCCAAATAGTTTTAAAAGTCCTCATAAAATATTGTGCAAAATTTCCCTCACAAGTCACAATAGCTTTGGAAGGTGAAGAACGATAAATTGACAGTTCATAATGGATGTCTTCTAGTAAACATTGACTTCAAGACTGTATTGTAATTGGGTTGTGTAATACCAGCATTTACACTGAAGTCCTTATTGACGAGTTTTGTCATTGTTACATCTTTATTTTGAAAGTGGGATCTGTCTAAGGAGGTGCTCTCTCTCGCTCTCTCGATTCCCTTTTTCAGGATATTTGGAACAAGACATGGTACCCTAAAGCTGCAGATTTTGTGAATACTTCTAAACCTTGGTATATTGTTGATGCTACTGATAAAATTCTTGGAAGATTAGCATCAACCATAGCTATTCATATCCGTGGGAAAGATCTAGCAACCTTCACTCCTAGTTGTGACATGGGGGCATTTGTAATTGTGGTGAGTACAACACCCATAATGTTTTTCCTATGCAATTTATTCCCGCGACATATGTTTTCATAGTTTGAAGTGTCTTGAAAGCCTCATTGAGCAGGTTTCTAGAAATTTGACCCTTGTTTTACTTCGTTGACATGGAAAAGTATTTTGGGAGGACTTTTTAACTTGGATGTTGTTGTTTACTTATGTAGTTGTTTTGGCGGACAAGTTGTGATGATGATGATAATGGAACGATAAATATAGGCAAGTTCATGTATATTGTTCTCTTCTTCTACTCTTGGTACCATGGTACTAAGAAGCACGAACACACCTACCAGCCTTATGTATCCGTGTCGGACATGTGTCGGACATATGCATGACACGAAACTCTTTGGACACGTGTCGAACATGGCTATATATGTACCCATTTTGTTGTTTCTTTCTTTTCTTTTTTTATTTTCTTTTTTTCTTCAACTCAGACACGTTGTGGACACTCTTGGGACATGCTAAGGACACATTAGGAGGTTACAATGCAATTTTTGAAACTCAGCACATTGGGAAAATTTCCATAGATATGTAGTTGATGCATTACTGATATAGAGACCGTTGATTTGCATGTCCATGTGATAAATCTTCATTGGATAGAGATAAATATATGAGCAAGAGCTGTACATGATCATATAATAGGTTTGGGCCAGGGCTTCAGGTAGCATATTTTGATTGTGCAATTCCGTTGAAGATTTCTACGTTCTAATGTTTACCTTAGTTGATGTCTGCAATAATGGTCATAACATGCTTCTGCCTTGTGCAAAATCCTGAAACATTGTTGTGTTGCTTGAACTCAAAAAGGTGAATGCAGAAAAAATTGCAGTATCAGGAAAAAAGAGGACCCAAAAGCTCTATAGGAGGCATTCAGGAAGACCAGGAGGCATGACGGTTGAAACTTTTGATCAGCTCCAAAAAAGGATTCCTGAAAGAATAATTGAACATGCTGTCCGTGGCATGCTTCCTAAAGGGAGGGTGAGTTTAAGTTCGTACTATGATCGGATTTCCTTATTTTCAACAAGGGTATTGCTGACTGGAGTACTAAAGAGTTATGGTGGATTTAATCTATCAGTCTGGCAATCTTGCTTTTCTGCGGTCTACAATTTACCACGACACATGATCTTACCCTACTTGCAGCTGCCATATTACGTGGACTTTTTAAAATAAACCAAATGTCCATGTCGTGAAGGTTGACACTTGAATAAGGATGCGGGATATGTGTTTGGTCCTAAACATCAGACACTTCTATGTGTAATTGTACAAAAACATTACATAACGACGTCATCAAAACAAGCGAAAGAAAAACAAAAAAGTCATCAAAAGTATATTTTGTTGTTTTTGGCCAAGTCCACGCATCCTTGAATTTAGAGGTTTGATGGGTCCACTCTCTAGATTCGCACTGACACAGGCCGAGTTAACTTGTATATGCAGATGCATGTTTTGGCTACAGAACTGTTACTTTTGTTCATGCTTGGATCCAAATCTTTCTAATTCTTGCATAATGCTTCTTCGAAATTGCTTGTTCTGCAGCTTGGCAGGTCCCTCTTCAACCATCTCAAGGTTTATGCCGGGCCAAACCATCCGCATGAGGCCCAGAAGCCCATTGATCTACCCATAAGGGACAAAAGGATACAAAAGCAAACCTAGGTTCAAGGCAAACAATCAGGAGACGTAACACTATTTCTCTCGGTTTCGCTACCTTTGTATGTTTTGGCGTATGGGGTTCTTATTTCATGTTTTGTATCCCATGCAATGGTTAGAAGCCTGTTGTTGATGTTTGTTGTTTTTGTTTGTAGAGGCATTTGGGTTCGATGTTCTTTTATTGAGCACCCATCTTTGAATCAATTGGAAATTCGTTTATTCGAACTTTAGAAGGATTTGGGTAATGCTTCCGTTTTCAGGATTTGGCAAAGAAAAAGTAGGGTAAAAAGCTTTGTAGTGAGACTGGAAATTGTATCGAATTTGGTCACCCCTCAGCCCGAAGTCCTAATACACACGTCATTAAACGAGTTGAGCTATTCGAGTTCAAGCTCATCTTTGCTCGTTTCCGATTTATTACATAAAAATGTTTGATAAGTTTTTGAAGCTCATTGTACATGCAAACTAAGCTCGAGCATGTGGATACTCGGCTCATTTCAATTATGATGTTTAAAAGATTCAGAGTGCTTATCTGCTTGTTATTGGCTCGATGAAGCTGTTTTGAGACCGGCCAAGTCTCATGAGCAAATTAAGCTTAAGCATATTTCGAAAAAATGTTAAACATAAATAAAAATAATACAGTTAAAATTTATTGAATAATATCCACTAGATCAAATAACCAGGTCCCAATAAAATCAAATGTCAAATGAAATGGACAAGAAAAAAAGCTTATTCAACTAATGCCACCAACCAAAATTTTCACTGTGTGAAAAAGAATTGCCATCTGAAGCTATTTGTCTACACTCTGAACTCAGTGATTTGCTCAACGATTCAGGATAATATTGTAAAGAATCTGGTTCCAAGTATCCGGGACTCCGGAAAGACACCAATGGCTGCAATCCATACCCGTACGACCCCCGAGCCCGTATATAGAGGGATGCCCGTCTTTTCGCAACAATGAGAGGTTTGTTATATCCAGCAATGTGACGGGCTTCTTCATCATGCTTAATACCCCCTTCAGTACGGCCAAAGCCGGCGGCAAGCCTCCTGGATACGTCGATCCGAACAGCGGTTGCTGCTGGCCCAAGCAGCTCTTCTTCTGTGGTTGGTTCCAATCTGAGCCACTGTTTGTTTATGTGGTTAATTGGTAACGCAATGTGGATAATGTTAGTACATATATACGAGAAATGCTATATTTATTTACTGTTGTTTTCTGCTTTTTTATACCACCCCTAATTTATTTCTGACGAAGATGAATTAGGGGTGATATACGAGAAATGCCATATTTATTTTTGTTTTCTCGGCCTGTGCTCGGGCCGAGTCTTTTGGGTTTTGAACCCTTCTTGCCAATTTTTCAATGGCACCACAAATAGTTGGATATGGATTGTAACAATTAAAGCAAAATTGCAATATGAGAGGCAACAATTTCTAACTTGTAATGAGATGGAGAAATCCCTTGGAAGAAAACCATGGTTCGGGTCGGGTCAATGTTGGAGTCTACCCATCCGGCCCATGTAGTGAGTGCCTTCTGAAAAGCCGCCATTCGATCCATGTCTTTGTAGATTTGATTTCCAACTTGTATATAATCCCATCTGCACTTATGAAACATTGCAACAATTAATTTTCCAAGAAATTCTGAAAAATCAAAGAAAGGGAAAAGGAAAAAGTTAAGTTGGACTAACGGTTGAGTAGCTCCTCGGCGGTTCCACCAGTGCCATGTGTTGAAGATGAGCATATCAATCCCTTTCCAATGCTTGCCGCTCTCGATCGAGTCCAGTTTCAGAACCCTCCCAATTTTTTCCATCACGACATCTACTAAAAACACATTGCGATCAAGCATCACTTTCACTCCAAAATCCTGAAAAAATGACATCATTTTATCATGTAATGCTTTTGTTTTTGGGAAATAATATTATGAATTCTACTTACTTCTACTTTTGCAGAAAATGAAAGGTTGTTGGTAAAAAATAAAAAAAAAGCATTTTCAATATACATGCGTAAATTCACCTAAATATTTACCATGGGTATCAAAACCCCTCTCTATTCACGGTTTCCGATAAATTTTCTCTCCACTTATTACGCATACCCCTCTATCTCTTTCTCTCCACTTATTGTTTTGAAGCGTTGCGACAGCCATAACACATTACAAAAGTATGTTGTTTAGGTAGTCTATTGCGCAATTGGCAGGGTCCCAAACCCAACGGATTTTTTAGGTCTTAAAACGCGGACAAACTATTCAAGTAGTTAAGAGGACTCTAGTGCTCGATCCCTCAAGAGGACTCGAGGTCATAAAGGTAGAGGCTAGAGAGATTGTGACAACCAGTTTCACATTGAAAGTCTACGTGGATGATCTTGAAAAATATGAAAATATATAAATACACTATTACTGCTAAACATTTTAGGTTCTTTGATTAGAGTCTAACAAATACTGTCCCAATAACCTACTTACCTACACAGCGAAACTTCAAGCAAGTAGTTGTACCCAAAAGCACTTTCCAGAAACCCTTTTTTGGAGTGACCCCAAAGAGGCAGAGTAGTTATTTAAAGTCCGGGAGTACGGTCACGGAGGTGCTTCGGATCACTTTAGCACCAATTTTATATGAAATTCATATCTTAGTCATAGACCTCACAAGAAAGTGTGGTGTTGGAGGGAAGCGCGGTTCCTGGTGAGCGCATCCGAGCCGTCCAAAAGTGTTTTGGACGGCTCGGATTTTTTCATGGATCTTCCATGGAAAAATTCGAACCGTCAATTGCCGAGATGAACGGCCTGAATGTGCTCACCAGGGATGCCTTCTAGAGACACTCACCTGCACCCCGGGTCCAGTGTTGGAGTGTCTCGGAGCAATTTATTGTAACCCAGGAGCACTCAATAATAAGACAAACATGCGTTGGCCTGTCTGGCTTGGATTGAAATCTAAGTAGTAACTACCATACTCCACTAGACATTATTAAGGCCCACCAATCAGGTCATAGATTCACGTGACTTAGAACATGGTGGAATTGGGCATGGAATGGTCCCTCGTCCTTAGGATGGGCATGGAGGAGGATCGGCGCCCGATAATATTATTTCCGTTGCCGATTTCCGAACTCCTTCCTTGTTTCCGTTCCCGTTCCCGCCTCGTTCCTCAACGGGCCTTTATTATTATCCTTCATCCCCACCTCAAATGGGGAATGGAGATCTCCGCGGAGATTCGGGGATCCAAACTATTGTTTTCAGGTAAAATATTTTACTAGTTAAATCAATTTACCCCTACTTCCAACCTGATCCCCGAATTTTTTTCCAAAAATTCTCCATATCCTACCCAATCCCCAAACAGATTTCCAAATCGCCGATCCGTTTGGAACGGGGATCGGATCGAATATGGACGGGTCGGATGAAATAACCATCCCTTAAGCCACATAATATGCGTGTACAGCGTGCGAGCGTAAAAAAAAACATCATTCAAAAACCTTCCAAACAATAAGAATTTGTGAGTGTGAGGTTTGAGAATGAGGACGGAGGCCATTTTAAATAATTATGTGACTAAGCCCATACGTACCTTGTACAAAATCTTCTTTTCCTTTTTCTTCTACCATTATTTGTAAATCAAAAAGTGGGGTAACAAAGCTTGGCTTTCTAGACCTAGATCTACCCACCAATAATTATATGTGGCTTTCACTTTTGGCATACTAGGCGGGACTGATTTCAACTTCAATTCTCTTTTTGCACATTTTTTAAAGTTTTGCATTAGAGAAAAAAAAAAAAAAAACCAATTGCATTTGTATATTCATATTAATTGCTGTATTTTGTAATAACTCACGTCAAATGACCTGCTAACCCTTAACCTAATTACGTGGCTCAAAAAAGTTATAACTCAGTTACTCTGATTAGTATAATATCTAGTGAGCATTACTTTACATACCACTTAACGTTTCCATATTTTCCCGATGTGGGATTTCACGTATTTCGACTCGGTTTAATCGAATGTTTCAATAGTTTTGTCTTTTTTTTCTTTTTTAACCTTAAACTCTGTTGTACCTTTTCTTTAATAATATTATTTGTTCTTTATTCCAAGAAAAAGATTATGTAACTCAAAAGAAAAAGGAGTTACTAACAGAGTAAGGAAAACAGTTCCATGAAAAATATGAAAAAAAAATAAAAAATAAACAAAGCAAGGAAAATGAGGAGTTCGGAAATGGATCCTCTCTAGTCCAACTTTTGGACAGAAGGAGATAGTTCTTATCTACACTGTACATTAGTAAAATCAATCGTTCAGATTTGCTAATCAATTCTAACCGAAGAGATGATTAACAAATCTGAATCATTGATTTACCTAATATACGGTGTGGATGAGAACTGTCTCGTCCAATTCAAAATCCGGACCGAGGAGTTAAATGGGTGGAGGACGTACCGAGAACGTGAATGTGGAGACATCATCTACTCTGTCTACAGTGTAGTTAGCAGTGGGCAATGCAGCAGAGAGCAAGCAGGTTAGTGATTGCCACTGGTTTCTGCTTAGAGAATCTCCAACAAACATTATGCTTTTCCCTTTAAATCTCTGCAGAAAGTCTTGACCATCAAACCTATACCCCGAAAAGGTATCAGATTTATATAACATGAACGGCTCAGATTGTACAATGAAATCGCAAAGGATTTCATTTTGCATCACACGAAAGAATTACACGATAGATATGTCACATGAGATGATATTGATTTTTGGTTCTCATCTCATACTTTTGAATAAGGAAAATGCATTTTAACTAGAAAGTGTTTTGAACACGAATTGAATGTATACTGAAAAATGCATTTTACCGAGCAATCACTAGAAAAATGACCCGACGGGTGCTTGTGAACGTGTAATCACTTGAAAAATCACCGGACGGGTTTGAACATGAATTGAATGTATACGCGATGATATAATATACTAATATGAATCACATTAACTGATGTTGGTCTCTCGAGCTGTGTTTGCATTGTAGATTTGTTGAGAAATAGATAGAGAAATTAAAAGGAGAGAAAAATAATTTTTTGTATTCTTTAATTTACTGTAATTTTTTTTGTATTCTTTTTCCAAATCTTTCCACAAATTCAACATCCAAAAAACAGTTTACTGTATTACCGCCGGATCTTGAGCCTGGTCCCCTGGAGGAAGGAACAGCTCATAAGACATCCCACCGTACCACCCGTGACCTTGACGGCAGTAAAGTTTTCTTTTTCCACCGTACCACTGCCTTTACTCACATTAATCTTTCAGCAAGGGCCTATGGCTATGCTCTCCCTCCTTCCGCGCTCGTACTCTCAATTTTTGTTCTTACACATCATAGGCGCGGGCTGCAACCGGAGGCGTCTCCATAGGCGTAACAACTTTTTGGGTCTGGCCCCCTCCGTCTCAATCCGCACTGATCCACATCCCGAGTCAATTCAGAATTTGTACCACTGCCTTAGTCACATATTCTTTCAACAAGGGCTTATACTCTCGCTTGTGCTCTAAATTTTTTGCTTTTGCAAATGTTAATAATTTAAAATATCTTTAAAAAGCGTTTTCAGGCTAGTCCAGACTTGTTTTTTTTTTTTTTTGAAAAGTGATCGTCCATACTCATTATGTGACTTAGATCACGACGAGGTCTTGCTTACTAAGTGATTACCAAGGACATTGACAGAGATTTCAAATAAGTTGCGGTTTAATTATTTAAAAAAAAATAAGTACTCAAATAAGTTGTTTACTGCTTACAATTCCCCGTCCTGTATTCTGTATGGGGTCACCCCGACTCCCACGTTCTGTGTAAAACAAATAATTCCAAAAAGGTGGCATGGTACAGAGCAACTAGGGTCGTCGCAAACAAATTGAACCTCTTTTGAGGCCTTGTTAAGGCCGGCTCGTTTAGTAATAGAGCCGAGTAGCTCGTTTAGAAATTGAGGCAAGTTCAAACTATTGTTTTAGTCGAGCTCAACACCTTAAACTTCAGCTTGCCGTCCTGTATTCTGTATGGGGTCACCCCGACTCCCACGTTCTGTGTAAAACAAATAATTCCAAAAAGGTGGCATGGTACAGAGCAACTAGGGTCGTCGCAAACAAATTGAACCTCTTTTGAGGCCT
>JAXBDA010007487.1:0-17438 GCA_036023075.1 Gaultheria prostrata
CTGATGGGAGGAGGTAGAGTGTGGTATTGGTGATGGTTGGTGGTGGTTGGGTAGTGTAGGATGATGTATAAGGTGTATGTATACACATATGTGTGTATGTGCACTAGTATTGCTTGTGTATGTGTATTAAAGTATATAATTATGTATGAAATGAATTTATAAAAATGTAATGCTCGCGATTAAAGAGTAAACGTGCCTTAGGGTCGAATTTGTAGCAATTAGGAAGTATTAGAGTATAAACCGTAGTAATTGCAAATAAAGGGTCCTACGTGCAATTAGAAATTAAATAACGAAATTAAAGTAATTAAAACGAAATTAAATAATCCTAAATTTTATCAAAATTTTCGGATTATTACACATACTGCCCGGATGTCCGACACGTGTCCACTCTCTCTCTCTCTCTGACTTTCTCTTTCTCCAAGACGTGTCAGACATCCGGATAGGGTGTAACCCTGTGTGTAACCCAGAGGGTGTAAGCATAGCATTACTCTTAATCGAATCCCCAGGGTTCACAAAATGGACTAGAATTTTATATTTTTTAAAAACAACTTGATTTTTCTAAAATATTGTCAGCATCAAATAATTCATACATGGTCAAGTAAATGAAAATTCACTTAAATTTGTGAATTACATAGTCAAGTTAATGAAAATTCACTTAAATTTGTGAGTAAATAGACAATATAGCACAACCAAAAAAAAAAAAATAGAGCCCCAATAAATTTTCATCCAACATCAGTATGCTTATTATATATACAGAGCAGGTTGACAAAAAATTTCTTTCCCTTTTGTTCACTGGTGAATTAAAATTGTGGAGCAGCCACTGAATAAAATAGCCAGCAACTAATCTCAAGGTGTTTGGCCAAGTGGTTATGAGAAAGTACTAAGTGTTCCACCATGAGGTCACTTTTTCTATTCTCATATATGGAGGTCAAACATTCCAAACCTTGGGGCCAGGTTACGAGTGAGCAGAGACTTGAATAAGTACTATATATTTCTGTTATTTTATGAAAAAGAAGTTAAAACAAGGGCACAAGCAGGATCATTAAAAACAAGAGAACTAGCAGGAACATTAAAAACCTTTCTGGCTAACTCTCCCAAGTTACATGTGCTGATAACAATAACTTGTGCTCAGATTTATTATCCCAAGTAGCATTACATCCGCATAACTGGATTTAAAACCTTCTTATTACTTTTTATTTTTTTCGGTAATGAAGAGTGTCCCGACGACCCTCTTATTAGTTACATAAACTTGCAATGATGCTTGCATACTGCACATCATCTAGCATTTCAAGGGCAAAACACAACCTTGTAGTTGGTTCCCCCAGGACATGTAAATATGCTAGTGTGATCATCCTTAGGGTAACTATAAGCATCGGGACACCGAGCCTTGAAAAACCTCGAGAAGTCTGTGGGCCCGCATTTTCCTGAGTTGCAACAGTATTGATCTGTCTTGAATACGGTGCATGGGTTGTTACACCCACCTGGTGCCCGCAGCTGAGACGGGCACTGCCCGTTTATATCGGCAGTGCACCTGATGCCGCGGGTGCACCCACCAGAAGTCGGGCTGAAGTCCATTGGCACATTGAACCCGTCTACGAGGGATATGTCAAAGAAGTCCAAGTTTTGGAATTGGTTCAGTGCATATTCAGCTAGTGTGTTAGGGGGTTGACCGTACGCCGTGCACTGGAGGACCCCACCGCAGTCACCAGTCTGGCATCGTCCCCTCCCCGACCCGTCAAAGTTGCAACCGGTTCGGCCCCATACCCGGGCTCCTTTTGTGCCTGCAGGTGGATTGATGGTCCAAGTCTGGCCCCGGTTAAGGAGTTGACCACCACCGGGAACAGCTGCGGCCCAAACGGGGTACGCGCAGTTGTTTATGACGTTAATAGTGGCTGCTCGAGCGGAGGTGATGAAGAGCAAGGTAATGAGAAGGGAAATGGAGAAGGAAGGAGATTTGAAGACCTTCATGATTTTGCATATATTATGGAGTGGAAACTAGAGAAATGGTTGTGACAATGTGAGAGAATGGATTTGGGTATTTATAGGGGAGGGTGGCTGCAGGGACGGAGCCAAAAATTTCAGAGGCGAGCTTATATAATTAAATTTGTAGAGGCGAGCTTGTCGAAAAGTTCACTTAGATGAATTGGTCGAATTGATTTTTTCGACAAGTTTTGTGCTCAAGTGTAATGGTAAGACACTAGAGGGTAGCCAAGTTTGACTAGAAGGGATTCACATAGTCAATTTTTGTAGGAAATTTTGCTTAGTGGAGGACGAACTTGGTGAAATATTGACCTTGGAAAATTGTAACAAACCGTATAAAATGTTTGGTTTTCTGTCTATATGATGTTAAATAGTGTCATAGGCAGTAAGGTTTGAAAGTTAGTCATGATATTATACGTTTGTTTTAGACTTTTGACTTGGGGCTTGTTTGGCCAACTCCTTTTCTCATTTGGCTGTCCAAAACTCAAAACAGATTAAGCCGAAACTCATTCTCAGAATTTGATATTAGAGAGGAGAAACCAAAGTAGGATGGGTGGACATGTGTGTGTATCTCTATTTAAACTGTCTTTTATGATCAAATAGGAAAGGGTTCTTTGGTTCATTCATGTTCTAACAACTTAAAATAAGAAAAAAAAATCTTCAAATTTTAGCTTAAAATAGTCTAGTGTTTTTTTTGGGTCACCTAAGCTAGAAAAACAGAAAAGTGATTAATCATAATTGTTAACAAACACATTTTGTTATCTTTTTCTAAACCAATTTTTTAAAGCAAATAAGCAAAATAAGTTCGATTGTAAGTTTAGAGCAGAAAGTTTAACTAAGCTAATGATGTTATATTATGTTCCAAAGTGCCTTAAGGCACGGTCATCTCTGAGTAAAAAATTTTAGGGTAAATTACACTTACCTATGTTTCTAACAAATACAAGAACCTCCCTTGAAATTCCTGAAATTACACCGAGGTCCACTGCCAGATTTGTCCCCTAAACAGAGTTAACTATGCTATTGAAATGTCAATAAAGCCCATCAACTAAAAACCACAAATCAGGATTCCAAAAGGCAAGGCATGAAAATTATGCGCATGGATAAAAATTATAACACACAACAGCGCGCAATCCTCCAGTGTCATCCCAAGTACGTTAAACTAAGCATGACAATTTCCTCCATACCCTCTATAACATTGTAAAGAGCAATCGGTTAATACCAGACTTTGGGAAAGAAAATCCTAATTACAAGAACAACGACTAATCAATATTCTAGTTAAGTTCTAAAAATTAAGAAGTAGTGCTTGAGGGTTGAGACCTAGGGCTGCAGGTTCTTCGTACGAGGATAAAAAGAAAGACTAGTTCTTCATAAATTATTATTTTGATATTTTCTATTATTTGTTTTTTGTAATTTTTTGTTTAGCTTTCGTAAATTTAGGAACAAACACTCTATTTAATGAGAGAAATCATAAAAATATAAAAGAATGAATCGAATTGAAAAAGAGTTCAAATAGATTGTGCCAAAGACAAAAAAGACAGTTATTTCAAACTTTTTTCTTCTTTGTTGAACTTTTTTTTTCTTTTGGTCTTAAGTTTTTCTTTTTAGATTCCTTTTGTCAAGACAAATGGTCAATCCAACACTTTAACGTGAGTCTAGCGGAAAAAAAAGGTAATATAATTTAGGAAGAACATGGCTTTAGGATAGGAAAAAAAATGTTTTTACTTGTTTCTTGTTGTGCTTGACTTATTATCATTTGTCATAAATTTTATAACTCTGGTCACGATTTTTCCTTTTTCGACACGTTTTGACGATAAGAATTAGAAATATGAAGAAAATATTTAGTTTTGGAAAAAGAATAGGAAGAAAGCGGAGAAGCTTGAAATTTATTTCTTAAAATCATGCTTCTCTTTAGTTAGTTATTTTAGTTTGTTTATAAAAAAAAGATGCATTTTAAATTTTTGTCCTCAAAATGGATCGAAAGAAGTATAAATTTTGACCCTATCTTAAAAGAAACCAAAAAAATTTGTCCTTGGGACAGTCCAAACAATTTAAAGTAGCAACTTTTTTTTCTAAGGAAGCTCATGACTTTTATTTTATTGCTAAAAAACTTGATTGGATTGAAAAAATGGAAAAGAAAGTAAAAAAATAGCTAACTTATATTTTATTGGTTGGAATCTCTAAAATTTTAAATGATTGCCAAATAGGAAAAACCAACATTTGTAGCTCCTTTTATAAGCCAAATGATTAGTTTCAAAAGTTTAGATTTTAAACGAATTGCTACCTTTTTCCAAAAGACTAAACCTGTAACAATTAAAAAAAAAAAAAAAAACTCAGATATGCAATTAGAAAGGTTGGGAGGAGTGAGAGCTAAGTGACAACAAAGAATTTAATAGACCAATGGATACTGACATGTTAAAACAACAATAGTAATGGTGGGAACTGGTTGGAGGGTTTGGTTACATCCACAGTAGCAAATGTGAGGCGATGAGTGTTTGGGACCGAGGGAAAATGAATTTGGACGGAATACATTGTTTGATATTTCAGTGGTGCCGTGTGACAATGAAGATAATGCTGGGGTTGATTTTTCAGTGGCATTTACTAGCTATTGTCCTCACTACACTATTCCAATTTTTCCCAAGAGTCATGGTACAGTCTAGGAAAAGAGAACATGAAAATGTATGGGTGAGATTCATTCGGTACAATAATCTCATTCGGTACAAATGTTGTATCGGGTCAATTTCACCCGTCAGATGCATTCTCACGTGCATTTTCATATTATCTTTTCCTGAACCAAACACTTTCTTCTTCCCCACAATTTTTTTTTTTGAAAACGTCAAGTATATTACGAAAGAACTAAGCCATGTCCTTAGACAAAACAGAAGCAAGATTGGGCGGAATACAACCCATCTGAGAAAACAAATTCCTCTCTAAACACGAAGAAGCAATCCAATGCGCTGCTCTATTGCTTTCTCTTCGACACCATCTAAACGTCCACTGCCTCTTCTCTGACCATGATCTGATATCCTTCACCAAAGTTTCTATCTCCCAAGGGCAGTCCAAACTTGTATCAACAACATAACTTACCAAATTCTTGCAGTCCGACTCAAAGATGGCCCATCCAATGTTTCTCTCTTCTGCCATTGCACAGGCTATACGAAGAGCCCACGCTTCAATTGCAAGGGCTGATGATACCAGAACCTTCCCAAAATGCCACCACTGAGCCAATCCACCACTGTCTCTAGCGATAACGCCAAAGGCGGCCAAGCCGCGGGAGGAATTAAAAGCTCCATCAGAATTAATTTTTACGCAAAAGTGAGGTGGGGGCTCCCACTTCGAAACCCCAACCTGACTTGGACTAGATCTATTCACACCCATACAAACTGCAGAAAGATAATCCCTATTTGCCCTAAGAGCTTGCTCGATAACTTCTTCCGGCTTAAGAGGTTTATTATTAAACACGAAGCTGTTTCTTGCCTTCCAAATGGCCCAACAAATTTGAAATATCCCGCCCAGATCTTCCCTCATTGTTTCCTTCGCCTTATCGCCGCAAAGTAAATCCTCCATCCACTTGTCCACTGCTACCACTTCTTTAGATAACACCCAATAGGATCTATTACTCCCAAACCACACGGCCTTACTCCACGGACAGTGAAATAAAAGATGTTCCATAGTTTCACTAGCAGATTCACAAATGGGACACAACGAGCTAACACCACACTTTCTCCGCACTAAATTGGCTTTACATGCTATCCAATTTCTCATTACTTTCCACATAAACAGACGAATTTTAGGTTAGGTAGGTATAGCCCAGAATTTTTTCCACATCGAACTAGATGGAGAGAAGGAGCAAGTTGGTCTCGATATACATACCCGATGAGCTTTATTCCTTTGATGTGCATAGCCTGATTTGACAGTGTATCCCCCAGATTTTGTATCTCGCCAAATAAGCTTGTCTTTGCTGCCAGTCATACTAATGGGAATCTTGCAAATCTCCTTAATCTGGTCCTCTGAAATGCATTGCTTGAGCTTCTCTTCATCCCATTTCCTCGAATGCGGGTCAATGAACTATGCAACCGTAGTGGCCTCACAATGAATGGGTTGACTGGGAGACACCTTTCCATCCGAAATTCCAGGCACCCATCTATCATTCCAAAAGCGAATCAAATTTCCATCTCCCACATTCCATTGGGTACCGTCAAGTATCAGAGTTCGACCTTCCAAAAGACTAGCCCACAACCACGACGGCTTTGGTCCTCTAGCTGCTCCATCCCAACTTCCATTCGGGAAATACAGTCCCTTTAGAACTCGAGCCCACAAAGTGTTAGGACCATTGATCAACCTCCAAAACTGTTTAGCAAGTAAGGCTATGTTGAATACTTCGAAGTCTTTAAACCCCAACCCTCCCATTGCTTTTGGCTCCGTGAGTTTTGACCAAGCCCCCCAATGAATCTGAACAATTAACAGTGATTTTCCAATGGCATTTACTAGCTATTGTCCTTTATACCTACTCTTTCAATTTTCCCCACAAGTGAATCTGAACAATTAATAGAAGGTAGCTGGGGGATAGCTAGGAAGGTGTAAAAGTTTCGGTTACTACGGTTACCTCAAATCCGATTCGAATCTAGAGTGAAGGGTTCAAATTTTCTCCAAAATAGAGGGATGGAGGAAAATTTGGAGATATGGAGAATGGGTAGGAGATGCCCTTACGGAGCATCAATCCAAAATCCATTGGGAAACTCTAAACCGACATGCACTAGCAGTCTAGCACTATTTCTCAAGAACAACGCGCGAGTATGAGATTTTACCATGGCGGTTTGCTCAAATAAAAGAACAACGCGCGAGTATGAGATTTTACCATGGCGGTTAGCTCAAATAAATGAACAACGCGCGAGTATGGGAAACTCTAAACCGACATGCATATATGCGCGCACTAGCAGTCTAGCACTAAATTCTTAGGAAAATGATATTTTCCCCAAAAGTGGCTTTAAATGAAATATATTCAGTGACCACGGGATTTTGGTCACCAAAAAAAATCTATATCATTCAGTGACCAAATAAATTGGTGGTCACAAAATGTTCAACCTATGGTGAGTAGATTTTGGTTGGTCACTGAAAGTATATTCAGTGAATTTTGGTCACCAAAAAAAAAAATATTAATCAGTGACCAAATAAATTGGTGGTCACAAAATGTTCAACCTATGGTGAGTAGAAAGACTAAACCCGTAACAAAAAAAACCTCATATATGCAATTAGAAAGGTTGGGAAAAAGTTTGGGAGGAGTGAGAGCCAAATGAGAACAAAACTAAGAGTTTATGACAGCAAATTCAATTTTCAATTTTTTGGGGGGGTTAATAGACCAGTGGATACTAATCGAAGTGTTAAAATAACAATAGTAATGGTGGGAACTGGGTGGAGTGTTTGGTTACATCCACGGTAGCAAAGGTGAGGCAATGAGTGATAAGAAGGAAGGGAATTTTTGGCAATTAGAGTACACTTAATAGCTGACATCATTCATTTCAGTTTAGTACTTTAACAGTGACTTAACAGAAGGGAAGGGAGGTTTTTATGTTTTCAGAAAAAGCAAGGAACCCAGTGTAATTTCAAAAACTACAAGGGAGTTAACTGTAATTGTGATAAAAATAAGGGGAGGTCAGTGTAATTTAACCCTGATTCTAATAGAGTGTTTGGGACCAAGGGACAATGCATTTGGACGGAATACATTGTTTGATATTTCAGTGGGGCCGTGTGACAAGGAAGATAATGCTGGGGTTGATTTTCCGGTGGCATTATTACTAGCTATTGTCCTCACTACACTATTCCAATTTTCCCCAAGAGTCATGGTACATTCTAGCAAAAGAGAACATGAAAATGCACGGATGAGATTCACCCGGTATAATGATCTCATCCGATACAAATAAGGCTGTAAACGAGCCGAGTTGAGTTTTGTGGTGTTCGAGCTCGGCTTATTTGTTTAACGAGCCCAAAACTCAAGCTCGAGCTCGGCTCGGTAGTAAACGAGCTGAGCCCTTATCGAACCAAGCCAAACTAATTTACTTAACGAGCCTCTTTAAACGAGCCGAGCCTATTAAACGAACACAAAACTCGGCTGAGCTTGTTTAAACGAACTTTTAGTAAACGAGCCCAAAAGCTCTGCTGGTGAAAAGTTCGTTTAGTAAACGAGCCCAAAACTCGAGCTCCAGCTCGACTCGATTACTAAACGAGCCGAGCCAACCCGAACCTTAACGAGCCAAGCCGCGTGCTGAATAGCTCGGCTCATTTGCAGCCCTAGATACAAATATTGTATTGGGTGAATCTCACCCGTCAAATGCATTTTCACATGCATTTTCATATTTTCGTTTCCTGAACCAAACAATTTCTCTTTCCCCACAAATGAATTGAACAATTAAGAGTGATTTTTCAGGGGCATTTACTAGCTATTGTCCTTTTTACCTACTACTCCAATTTTCCCCCACAAGTGAATCTGAACAATTAACAGAAGGTAGCTGGGGGATAGCTAGGGTGTAAAAGTCTCACAAGCAACTAGTTACTATGATTATCCCAAATCCAAATCTAGAGTGAAGGGTTCAATTTTTCTCTAAAATAGAGGGATGGAGGAAAATTTGGAGATATGGAGAATGGGTAGGAGATGAAAAATATGGATTATGGAGGGTGGATATGGGTTCAATTTTTCTCCAAAATAGAGGGATGGAGGAAAATTTAGAGATACGGAGGATCAATTCAAAATCCTTTGGGAAACTCTGAACCGACATGCACTAGCAAGCACTATTTCTCAAGAACAACGCGCGAGTATGAGATTTTACCATGGCGGTTTGCTCAAACTTAAATTAGGAAAATTGTTTTTACCCTTCATTTTTATGATAAATACACTCTCTTTTTTGTTTTTTAGTGAAAAAATTATACGTCAAAGTTTTACTAAAACAAACCGAGTTAGTGCGTTCATTAAAAAAAGGGAAGTATGTCAATCATTAGCCCTTAAATTATCCTATTTATTTATATTTAATTTTCAAGATTCAAGGCGTAAACTTGATCTCCTATTTTTATTTTCATTTTTGAAAAGATTAAAATTGATGACCAAACTATTCATAGAGATTTTGACATACATTGTTTCAGTTTATTTAACACACAATTGATCAGAAGTCTAGCCCTGGCCAAGGGGGCGACCACCACTGGGAACAACTGCTGCCTACACGGTTTTTGCACAAATATCGTTATCAAAACGTGAAAGCATTAGTGGCTACACAGGTGGATCGAGGTGATGAAGAGGAGAGAAATGAGAAGGAAAATGAGGAATTGAAAATAATACATTCATGATCGTCCTTGATTACATGACCCGGTTTAAAAGGAACGGCCCAAAGAAGTACTGGTAGAGGTTTGGCTTGACAATAGCGAATCGATTCACAAGGACTACGGTTGATGAGGGACAACCCAAGTAGCAAGACTCATCTCGTGGTGTAGGGCTCTTTTTGGCGTTCGTCTTCATTTGGACATCCAAATCATTTATTTTTCCGTTTTATGAAATAATTTGAGTATAAGGGGAGTCCGTTTTTGGCTAGGTTTTTACCCGTAATTATGTTTTTTATTCCAGGTGCCAGATTTGGTGGCTCAAATCTTTCAATTTTTAAAAAAATTCCGTTTGATTTGCCTTTGGCAGGCAAGTATTACTTCATGTTATTTATTTTCCTAGCCCCTTTAGGATTGATTATAAAAAATAGCTAATTTTCACCAAATTATGTGTCTATTCTCGTATTGTTCATGTCTCTTCATGCATTGCAAAGAGATTTGAAGAACCCCTGATTTAGATTTCTCAGATGGTTCAACCCTGGCAATAGATGAAGTAGCCTCTAAATTATATATCCAAGGGGTGGCTTAAGGGAGCGATGTGGGATAAAATTTAACATTCCCCATCAAGTGTAGCCCGGATGCACGTGGAGGTACAACTTGAGTAGACCAGGCGATTTGATTCCAAGCTAAAATTCACTAGCACTGGGTGGAGTATCCTCAAGAATATAATAACAAAACTTGGGTGGTTTCAGTAAACAATGTGGGATAAAGTCTAAAGCCATGTTTAGAATATGGATAAAACTAGAAAATATTAAGATATATTGAATGGATTTAGGTATTGATAGAAGAACATGGCCATGTGACACTTGAGGCAAGATTATGCTCAAGAGTAAAGAGACACCATGTGTGGCTTCCTACAAAGACACTCTTGTAGCCACTCCAAGCTCCAAACAATTCCAAAGGAAGTATAGTAACCAAGCACTCTATATAAAACCAACAACAACCAATCACGAACTAAAAGTTTAATAAAAAAAAACACATAAGCTAGGATCCAACTACTACAACATGAAATAATCTATAACACGATTAAGTCCTAGAGGGGGTGAATAGGACTATACTTAAAAAATTTATCACTAATTAGCACATGCAATCACCCAAATTCCATTTTAACTATTACTAAAGATATGCGATAATTAAGCAATTAAAGTAAAGAGACAAGACAAGGAGATTTACATGAAAACTACTTAGGGTCAAAACACCCTAAGCATAAAACCACGGCCTAATCCTACTTATGTATTTCCATAAATCAAAAGGTTTACAAGAATTAACAAGACTAGGAATTACCCAACAAGCCCCTTGTGACATCTAGCTCCAATTCTTAATGTAGTACCCCGTACCCCTCCTTGATTCCATGGACTCCACAAGCACACCCGTCTTGATCTCCGAGTCAACTCGACACCGGTCCAACCAGCTCACA
The DNA here is from genome assembly GCA_036023075.1 of Gaultheria prostrata. NCBI lineage: Eukaryota > Viridiplantae > Streptophyta > Magnoliopsida > Ericales > Ericaceae > Gaultheria > Gaultheria prostrata. Next base: position 10,760 of record JAXBDA010007487.1, read on the forward strand.
TAGGAACCATGGCAATATCCATCATATGAATGAAATGATAAGGAATGAAGATTTTTGTGAAAAAACAATCAATCTAGATATAATCCATGGAGTATTAGAAGATTAATCTAGATTGACAAAATAAATGATCAAACACAAGGTTTAAATCATATAATGCATCAAGAACCCATAGAAAATAAAAGAATTGATTTTTAATGAAGGTTTTTGAAGAAAATAATCAATCTAGATGTAATTCATGGAGTATTAGAAGATTAATCAAGATTGACAAAGGAAATGATCAAACACAAAGTTTAAATCATTTTCCTAAGTAAGAACATTTTTTTTTGAAAATAAGTAAGAACACTTAAGACAAAAGACTAGATGCATTTTTCTCTCTCTAGAGTGTATAAAATCTGATTGTGTTACCCTAATGTAGAGAAAAAGAAGTTTATATAGGTTCAAGCAAGGTTTAGAGTGTTACGGTGCATCTGGGGCGCGCATCGGCGCTACCCAAGGCTAATTAAGCCTAGCCAAAGATAAGGCCAAGATTTGGAGCGCTATGGCGCATGCGCGGCGCGCATCGGCGCTACCCAAGCTTAACTCAGACAAGCTTCCAAGATGCGCTCTAGTGCTACCAAAGCGCTTCCCTCCTACATGCCTTAGAATAAAAAGGTATTTCTAGTAAAATGCAAGGATTAAACAAGTGGCTTAGCTTAATTAAAACATACATTTATTTAAACATTAAGATTAAATGGAAATGTTAAATGCATGAATTCTACCTTTCAATCACCAAAGTGAGCACCGTCATGAGCACCATCTTTTTCTCAACGCTTCAACACAAGGAAGGGAGCATCTAGACACAATCCTAGACTTCTACCCCCAAACCCAAACAAAATACATACTCCAATGTTTTGTCGAAATCCGGAAATAGCCAATTACAATAACACAACATATTACAATGGGTTCATTTGAATCATAGATTACATGATAAAAAGTGCACACATTAGAAGTTGGCCCGGTATTGAAATCGTTGATACGCCATTTTGCACGTCGGCTAGACACGTTCTAGCAATATGTTTGAGTCATCACTAGGTGAGGTAGGATAACCCGTGACACGCGGCATTGGTGCTTGGGTGATTAATTGATTGTGAGTAGGTTGGCTTGACTTAAAGACAAGTCGAGTCAAGTCATGGAGCAACATTATCTTTTTTGGTTCAACGGAAATATATGGAGCAACATTATCGAGAGGTGGCCATCAGTCAATTTTTGTTGGAAGTTTGCTAGATGATGTACTTGTGTGACTTCACAGCACTCCAATTCAAGGACGAACTTAATTGGTTTGTTGATTTGAAAAAGGTTAAATTTCACTGACCTCTCTTGAGGTTTCTAACAAATGTAGAGACCTCCTCTGAGGTTTCTGAAATTACACTGTCCTCCCATACTTTATCTGACAATGTAAATTACTTTCGTAAATCTCTTACTCTCGTAAACCCATTTTTTTCGTAAACCCATTTCCATCCGATGTAAACCCATTTCCATCCGATGTAAACCCATTCAGAAACCCACTTTCGTAAACCCCATTTTTTTCCATCCGATCTACCAACATCCGATCTTTTCCATCCAATGGTATGAATTTTTGCTTTATTTAAAGCTGGTGTCGTGTAAAAAAAAAAGGTGTAATAATAAGCGATTTAAGAGGATGGTTTTTGGATGGTTGGATTACGAGAAAAGGGTAAAGATCTTCTTCAATTGCTCATTTTGATTGCTTATACATGCAAACCCACTGAGAATTGATTCCTGTTTTTTTAACAGAGATTTGGTTCCATTTTTCTTCAATTGTGCAATTTGATTACTTACAAATGTAAACCCACCAGGAATTTGTTCTCTTTTTGCTTCAATTGGCAATTTTGTTTATGGAATCAGCCAATCAAATATCAAAATTATTGGATCTCGTTGGAATGAATATTGTACTAGATTGTGATAGATGGTTCAAGATAGATTGGAGTTTCGGTATATGTACGTTTAATTGGGAACACATGTGGGAAAGCCTCAATCTTTGGCAACAATGGTTTCTAAGTTATGATTTTACATGAATTTTTTTTCTATAGGAAAATTCGGATTGCCTCTGTATATATTCCATTATTTTAGGAATAGACCTTGAAATGATGAAAAGAGGTGAAGGCAAGTAATTAAAAAAAGTGGAGAGAAAAGGAGAAAGATGAGAGATTGTGAAAACCCATGGTGATTCTGGACCTCTGGTAAATCGGGATGATTGAGGGGTGAGGGGGAGAAAGGGATGACTTGAGGGAAGACACGGCTACGTTTGACATTTTTGCAACTAAGCATTTTGAAGTTATTCGATTATGTGAAGTTTTTAACGGAAAGAAGAAGGGGGTATTTTTACATTGCCAGATAAAGTAGGGGAGGGCAGTGTAATTTCAAAAACCTCAGGGGAGGTCTTTGTTTTTGTCAGAAACCTCAGAGAAGGTTAGTGAAATTTACCCTTTGAAAAACGACAAGAAGAAAAAAATACTGCAAAAGTTTGTTTTCCGATATAATTGATGTCAAATAGTGAAAGGTAGAAACATTCAAACCTTGTTAGAGAATCTCCAGCCCTGACTCTTTTTTTTCTTCAAATTTGATCAAAAAATTGAGTAAAAGATTGATTTGTGATGGTGCTCTCCAGTCACAAACTCTGTTTTCACTCAGATTTGCTTTAAAAAAAATTTCAAAAACATTTTTTAACCCTTCCCAGGCATCGTTTTGCAACCAGATTCACCGGCGTCGACCACCACCGCCACCACTAGCGGTGGTCTCCAACCAGCACCACCGTCTCTCTCTCTCTCTCTCTCTCTCTCTCTCTCTCTCTCTCTCTCTCTCTCATAAACCCTAAACCCAAGATCTGGAAAACCAGCACCATTTTTTACACCGCCGCAATCACCTCAACCAGCGTCAACCAACACCGCCGCCGCCACCAAAAACCAGCACCACTGCCTCTCTCTTCTCTCGCATAAACCCTAGATTTGGAAAACCAACACCAATTCAACACCGCTGCCACCAACAGCGTCGACCACCACCAGTGTCCACTAACACCGCCGCCCCAAAACCAGCACCACCGTCGTTGTCCACCAGCAAGAATCGTTGTCCATCAGCAAGAACCACCGCTACCACCAGAAAGTAGCCGTTGGAAATTTGGTTCAAGGCTTGGTTCTCCCTTGATTTGGGTAAAAATCTGAGTAAAACTCAATTTGATATGGGTTTGGTTCAAAGATTGGAGAAGAGTTTTGGATGTTTTTACTCAAATTTCAAATTTGGGTTTGAGTTTGAGTAAGGGCTGGACTTGCTCTTAGTGGACAAGATGTATGATAGGAGTCGGTTTTAAATGCCTTCACCACGGGATGAAACAAAAATCTCCCCGAAGAGTGAATGAACTACCAAAAACCTTAAATGAAATGTTTTTAGAAGCAAAAGTACTGTTAGATACATGGTTGATAAATCGATAATTAATATGACCACGGGTAATATACCCATTTAAAAACTAAAAATGGAGATGTCATGACTCTTAAGGATTCCGCAGGTTGATTTTTCAGCGGCATTTTGGGGCCATTTCTTTTTCTGTTTTTGCCAAAGGGAGTTGGAAAAGTCTCAACGCAGAACGTACGCCAGTGAAAACTACTGTATTAACTCAAAGACCATCACAAAGTCATGCGACACTATTCTAGATCATACTAGTAACTTTCTAGTACTGGAAAGAGAATTTATGGTGTCAAGACTTTGATTTGGGAAGGGAGTTTTTCCCGCACATTTTTCAACACCGACACTGATTTGTACATGAGTGGCTTTGAACCTGGAAGGTTTTATGAAATCTCTTCACGAATTAATAAAATCAAGCACTTGATTTTATGAAATCTCTTCACGAATGAATAAAATCAAGTCCTTGATTTTATCAAATTCTCATAAAATCTATTGGAGAACTCCTCCTATTCTTAATTTGATTTAAAAATTAATTTTGCGTTTTTATGAGACGAGTCATTCTTTCACAATATATCAACTAAAAAATCCAACTTAAATCAGTTCTTAACTTAAGTTAGTTTCTAGAACAACCTCTTAACATAGTTACGATAAACTTAATTTTGAACAACAATCCTTTTTTAGCTTACGGCTTTTTAATTCCTTGTACTATGTGTTTACCAAATTAATCAAAATTTTGTGACGATGAAAGACAAATATTTGGCAAACCCCGCCACAAAACCATTAAGTTGTCGCCGTTGGCGAGAGTATGTGAAACTGACTAAAGGGGGGTGTTTGGGAGCTACTTTTTTTTTTTTTTTTTGAATTATAGATTCAGGATTGTGAGTCATGGATTTGGATTTATTGCCAGAGTAAATTATGTATTTGTGAAAGTGAGTTGGGTATACTCTCAAGAATAGATTTCGGTGCGCTTTTTGTCAATGCTGCCCTTTTCTACTTGTACTATTACTAGTCTTTTATTTCATTTTCTGTAGAAATTGCAGTTATTACTAGTCATGTGAATCAAATAAAAGGGGCAACTTAGTCTTTCGGTTTAAAGATGGTTTTAAAATGCAAAACGATAATTAAAAAGTTCCTTCTATGATTGATATCCTTCAATTTTGAAAAATGAACTCCGGCGACATCTTTTATGGCCGGGGTTCTGTTTTAGTTTCAATTTTGTTATGTTGTTTTAAGTTTTGCCGCGGTTGTTTGCCCCACGTGGTTGTTTGCACTTTGCCCCGCTTGGGTGTTGTATTACTCACTGCGTTGAGTGTTTTCAGATTGCATCTGTGCTTTATACTTAGGTTTGAGTTGGGTTTTCCTTGGAATTCTCTACTACTAGATCTTGACATGACTCTGCCTGCACTTAGTGTCGGTCTGTTTCGGCATGTGTGTCTGGAGTTGGTCAACCTGATAGTGCTTTGTAGCCGTACTCATGTCAGATGCTAGTAGTTTTGGTTCATTCCTATATCTTTTGATGTAATCTTTCTGCCTTCGGACTTTGAATGGAAACATTTGACATTTTCAAAAAAACAAATAAATAATAAAAAAAATTCTTCGGGTGAGCAAGGCAACGTGGATTGATTCCAAAGGAGAAGAGGACAATTACAATAACAAGTTTTCTGTTATAATATTTTTTTGTTATTAATGAAATGTTCTTCTTTTGGTAATAAAAAAATTACAATAACAAGTTTGCAGATTTCGAAACAAGAAATTTTGGTCGTTTGAAAAATTTGGGGATTGTAGACTGACAGCTTGCTCAGCATTGCGATTGGGGGAATTCTCGAAGAAGATTTACACAAATTAGGGGCACTTACAAAATTTTAGTCCAACGGTGACGGAAATGTATTAAATTTTTTTGTATATAATTTAATATCTAAAGTAAATGTATTTATTTGGGGTGAAACTTTAATTTATTTATTTCATTTACCAAATAAATAATTTAATTTAATTTATTTTATTGACCTATATGATCTGCTTATTATAATGGGCCGAATCCAATTTCTCATGGGCCTGCTAGCATGGAAGTATGGAACAGCCATTGGCTCACAAAACGCCAGTTGGGCCAATGTATTTGGGCTGGACCGACGTACAGTCCACCTGTTCCTTATGTATGGCCCAGCAAGTTGGGAGGCTCATTCGAACTCAACGGTTTTGGCTCGTGCAGAAGGGACTCGACCAATAAGTCGACTAGGGAGGCCGTTGAAGGGATCATGGGTGATGCGTTACGGGCATGTGGGTTCGGCCACGGGCCAGCCGAGCATCATCCATGATGTCACTAGCCAAGGTGGTTATGGGTGACGTCATAGGCTCATGCCAAGCAAGGTGGTTATGGGTGACGTCATAGGCTCGTGCCAAGCACACGTGACTTGGAGGACACACAAGACTACCTATAAAAACTCTAGGATAAACCCTATGGGAGTATGTTGTTCCATATATGAATATAGTCGTGTACTTTCTTCTGCTCCTTCTGCTAGCTTGAGCTTTGGAGCGCCTTCTGGCGTCTTCAGCGGCACTAATGGTTGCTTTGTTTCGTTGGCGCAAGGCGTTTCAAGCAAATTGTGATGCACAACCCCACACTTACCTACAAATTAAAATGAATCTCCATTGAATGTAGACTTCTATAAATGATCCAGTGCAAACAATATTAAAGAAGAAGAATCCATTTATGTGAAAGTATGTATAAGATTTTAGTGCATTTTGTGAAGCTAGGGGCTTCGTTTGAACCTCTAAAATATTGGTGAACTTTCAGCTGGTAGCAATCAAATTTGCCCAAAACTGAAGCCATCACTACTGCATCTGATGGAAAAAACGTGGGACAAAAATCTGGGCATCAACCCAGCCGCACAATTGTTCCTGGGAACTCAACACTTTGTTTGGAAGGGTTTTTGAGAACTGGTTCTCAAAACCTTTGAAAATCCTTGTTGAAAACCCAACCTGGTGGTGGTTCTAAAAACCTTTGAAAACCTTTGTTGAAAACCGAACAAGGTCGGGTTTTCCAAACCCGGTTCCGAAAACCCAAACGAACAAGACCCAAGAGTCTCCGAGACTCTTCATACGCAGTGCCGGCCCCGACATTTGGGTTGCCCAAGCCCGGCCTTAAGCTTGGTTGCCCTCTTAGTATTAAGTACTTCCTCCGTCCCAAATTGCTTGTCCTTTTCGGGAAATCATTAGAAATTAGTTACAC
>JAXBDA010007488.1:0-17436 GCA_036023075.1 Gaultheria prostrata
AGGGGAGGCAGTGAAAGAGAATGTGATTTGAATTCCAAAAAGGAGAGAGAGAGAGAGAGAGAGAGAGAGAGAGAGAGAGAATGTGGTTTGAAATTTTGGGTGGTGGGCAGGTGGAGGAAAAGGGTAGATAGAGGGAGTGAGTTGGCAGAGGGGGATAAAATGTAGTATGATGACTGTGACAAAATATGACTGGAACGAAAATCGCTCTGTATAGATTCTTAGTATAAGGCCACCACAGAGGCGGCTCCACATTGGGTCTTGGTGTGGTCACTTGAACACCCTCAAAAAAAAAATTTGTTTAGAATACATGTAATTTTTTGTAATTTTATTTAAGTTTTGTCCTTTTTGAACACCCAAGCTATAAATATTTGAACACCCAAAGCGTAAATATCTGAACAGCTGACCCAAAAAAAAATTGAAGTAGTCCCAAAAAAATCAGTCCACAAACCAATATAAAGTAAAGAACCCAATTAAAAGTCATAAGAGGTTCCATAGCTTCCCATAGATGGTCAATATTTGAACAATCTAAACTCTTTTACATTTGCAAGTGGAGTGGAGTGTAGTTGGTGCCTCCCTTGTACTCCCATGGACATGGGCAAGGTTCAATTCCCATAAGCACCCATCCCCCTCCCAAGTCCCCTCGGATAGAGTAGATTAGGATTAACAAATGGCAAAAAAAAAAAAAACTCTTTTTCATTTAATATTACATCTGATAATTTTTTATCGAGTTTGTTTAAACATTTTTTTTTATATAGTGAGCATCCATGATATTCACATTTGAATACCTAATATATTACTCTCAAAACAAAGTACATGCTCTTAATTAGGGCTATCAATAAAAACCCGCGAACCGCGAATCCGAACCGAACCATAGGTTTTGGATTAGGTCCGTGGATTAATGGTCTGGACACGGATTGAAAAATTAGAAAACCGTGCTTCGTGGTTCGGTTCATGGATTTTCAAAAAAGAACCGTGGATAAACTGAACCGGACCATGACAATTTAATAAATAATATATATATATAATGCGAATGAAGTTAGTGTTCCGTGTACCGGAGTACAAGATTGCAATTTGCTTGTTTGTCTCTAATGCGAATGAAGAATGTAAGATAACAAAGTGTGGACGGTGCCACTTTTTGATGTTGTTTTGAAAAGCGGCGATTTTGGGAAAAAGAATTTTTAGAGTCGCCACCCGGGATTTAATTTTTGGAAAATGTTTGGTACCCGAGAAACCGTTTAGAAAAATATGACTCTTTTGCCGCTGAAAAAAGGTTTGGTCTGCGAAAAATGGAGATTTGGGTTCGGTAGCTAGGTTACGCGCGGGGAAGGTTTTGTTTGAAAAAGCACCCCGCGCGCCCGGGAATTTCCAGGTCTTTACTAAATATTTGTGGGATTTTTCTGAAAATATTTTATTGACAAACTTTATTCATATAAACATTGTATAAATAAATGAAAAAAAATGACAGGAATAAATAACAATAATAAATCACGTAGTTCACAAATAAACAGTTAATTAACATGGAATAATAAAAGAAGGGATTTAAAAGTAAGAACAAGAAGTTAAAGGGGCCAACTGCAATAAAACCTTACTGGTTTTCAAGAAAACAGAGCATCACGACCAAAACAGAGCATGAAATAAAATGTTTACCACTGATGCTGTACGGCGTCCGAAAATGCACCGCGTGGTGCCACCTTCAATGCCGTACGGTGTCACCAGTGTGATAATTTTCTAAAATTTTGATTTTCGGCAGTGTATCAAAGGTCACATTTTTATTAAAAAAATATGAGTCTATTTAATCCAAAATCATGGTTTTAGGAGTAAGAAAAAGGAACAATGTACCTCCGCACATGAATGGCATTTCCACGACCATGGATATATCGTGTAATGCAAGTCCGAGAGTTTTGTATTTGTTGGAAAATACCCTTCCGAGTCCGAGGAAGAGTTATAGGACTCCCCTCAAACTCAGTAGAGTCCCCTCAGAGAGCGAAAGCTTTGATGGAAACACAAGTTTACCTGGAAATAGCTTTCTTGGAACTATACCCTTCTCGTTGTCGGACTTGGGAGGTTACGGGTCTGGGTGTTTTGAGTTTACTAGAGTAGACTTTGGAAATGGTTTTTGGAGAGTGATTTGTGGTGGTGATGACCGATTATAGCATGAATGGAAGAGGTTTCATGGAAGTTTTTCTCTCTGAAGGTTCTTCTCTGTTGAAAATTTTTCGGTCCTTTCAATCGGCAATGGAGCTCGGATTTTATAGACGTGGGAGAACCGATCATCTTTCACGTTAACCAATTCCCTCACACAAGTTTTGCGGGCTACGGGTAGCCTTTCCTCTTCGCACGAAACAATGATGAGATTCGTAGCGTGTTTTGAGCTGCTGGAAATTTGCTGGATTCGCGCTGAAGAAGAGGTATCGTACGGTATTCACAATTGCACCGTGCGGTGCAACTATGTGTTGCCGTACGGCACCGCACGGTGGAAGTGGAAAAAATTCTAAATTTTTCAAAAGTGCACCGTACGGTGCACATAGTTATACCGTACGGCTCAATTGTGTGTCCCGCGCGCCACTGTTAAAAGGCCAAACTTCGCAGGGCTGTCCTGGGTGCTACCGAACTCCGTTTTGCGCGTGGTTGGTACCGTTGGAAAGCTTGTTAAGTCTACTTTCTAACCCAAGTAGTTTGGAAACAAAATAATTTGTACATCAAAAGTTATGACAATTTTACCCTCAGGTGGTCGGAAAAAGAGTCGTTTTGGTAAAATCCTCATATCTCCCTCATTTCAAAACGATTGAGACATTATATATCAAAAAAGAGGGGTTTTAATGTACTAGAAGATGGTGTAGGATAGGGTTTTTGTTCAAGACATTTTTCTTGGGTTTCAAGTACAAAGAGCATTGTTTCAAAGCTTCCAAGGCATATTTTGATCTCTATCATCATTGGGGATTCCAAACGTGCACGGGGATCGAAAATTGGGGTGTCTACAGTTGCCCCTCTTTGACGAGGCTTAGTCATCATTCATGAGATGCAAGTTGCGTCAAAATATAGACATCACAATTCAAGCAATCAAATAAAATATGGTCGAGCTTGGAGCTTCCTACGTACCATATTTGCAGGGATCAGACCAATCGTAGTTCTTCGGGGCCATCATGAAAATTGACACCTCATTTTTCAACGAGGGAAAAACAAGTGATATCTGGTGAACAAAACTGACGAAGGTCTTAAATGCCATATAGGGCTTACATGAAACGTTTTTAAATGTCGTACAAGGACTTACATGAAAATATTAAATGTCGTACAAGGGCTTACATAACAATTTTTAAATGCCGTACAAGGGCTTACATGAAAATTTTTAAATGCCGTACAAGGACTTACATGAAAATATTAAATGCCGTGAAAAGGGCTTACTTACCGTTTTAAATGCCGTACAAGGACTTACATAAAAATATTAAATGTCGTACAAGGGCTTACATGAAAATTTTAAAATGCCGTACAAGGACTTACATGAAAATTTTTAAATGCCGTACAAGGGCTTACATGAAACCTTTTTAAATGCCGTGCAAGGACTTACATGAAACCTTTTTAAATGCCGTACAAGGACTTACATGAAATTTTTTAAAATGCCGTACAAGGACTTACATGAAAATTTTTAAATGCCGTACAAGGGCTTACATGAAATTTTTTAAATGTCATACAAGGACTTACATGAATTTTTTTTAAAATGCCGTACAAGGACTTACATGAAACCTTTTTAAATGCCGTACAAGGGCTTACATGAAACCTTTTAAAATGCCATACAAGGACTTACATGAATTTTTTAAAATGCCGTACAAGGACTTACATGAAAATTTGCTTCGAAAAATGAATGATAGATGGTTTAAAAAAAAATTCCCTTTATGCTTTGATGCCGTGAAGGACTTTTATAAAAATGTGGCTGTGATTTGTTCGGAGAGTGATAGTGCCATGGGTTTTCCTGGACCTTGGCAGAATGCAAAACTGATTCAAAACAGCAAGTGAATTCATGTTTGAAAAGTGGTTCCGAAAGACAACTTGATTGAAAAGATTATCCCGCAAGGTGGTTTGATTAAAAAGTCCTCCCTCAGGACGGTTTGATTGAAAAGAGTCGACCATTTCTAGTCTTGAAATTGATTTGAATTTGAAGTGACCATTTCTGGCCTTTGAAATTGAATTTGATTAAAGGCCTTTGAAATTGAATTTGATTAAATTTGAAGTTGAATTTGAAGCAACCATTTCTGGTCTTGAAATTGAATTTGAAGTGACCATTACTGGTCTTGGAAATTGAATTTGATTGAATTTGAAGTTGAATTTGAAGCGACCATTACTGGTCTTGAAGTTGAATTTGAAGTGACCATCACTGGTCTTGAAGTTGAATTTGAAGTAACCATTTCTGGCCTTGAATTTGAAATTGAGCTTGAAGTTGATTGAAAAATTGTCCGAAAGGACGATTGATTGAAAAGCTTTCCCGAAGGATAATTGTCTAAAAGAAAAATTGTTTTGAAGGACGATTGATTGGAAAGCTATCCCGAAGGATAATTGTCTAAAAGCAAAATTGTTTTGAAGGACGATTGATTGGAAAACTGTTGATTGAAAACATGTTCAAAAGGATGTTTGACTAAAAACTTGTCTCAAATGATGATTGATTGGAAAACCGCCACTAAGGACGCTTGATTGAAAAACCGCCGCATGATTGAAAAATCGCCATTGAGGACACTTGTTTGAAAAATCACCACTGAGGACATTTGGTTGAAAAATGATTGTCACTGAGGACACTTGATTGAAAAACCGCCGCATGATCGAAAAATCGCCATTGGAGACACTTGTTTGAAAAACCGCCACTGAGGACATTTGGTTGAAAAATGATCGTCACTGAGGACATTTGATTGAAAAACTGCCACTGAGGATGTTTGATTGAAAATAATCATTACTGAGGACACTTGAAAAAGACATGTCCCGGAGGACAATTGATTTGAGAAAAAAAAAGGGGGGGGGGGGGACGGGGACCACTGATGGCCAATTGATTTGAAACATTATCCCGAAGGACGGTTGAGTGAGACTCAGGGTTTGACATTTGATGACATAATGACAACATTGCTTTTTTTTTTTTTAAAAAGTAGGTAGCACAACGGGGTGTCTCTTTTGCTTTACTGTCTTTCCTTTTGGCCACGGTTTGGATCTCAGGTTGGTTCTTGAAGCTTGAGCTTTGAGGTTTGACCCTCGGGTTTATTTTTGTTCAGGCTGAAGATTGCGGCTTTGAGCCTTCTTGGATCCCGGCGTATGCTTGCCCCGGTGAATGGTTGTGGGCCGACGTGCCCCAGTTCTCGGATTTGGGCACATGCTTGCCCCAGTGAATGGTGGTGGACCAACATGCCCTAGTTGTGGACAAATGTGTCCCTTAGTTATAAATTTGTTGGTGATTTTGGCTATCCATTGATCTACGTATCCAAACATAGATTTTTCCATGCATTGAAATCGCCTTCCACGAGTTTAAGACTAACTAGACCATGAAGACTTTAACTGGACAGAGACCTTGTGTGAATTTGGACAAGGCCCAGATAAAGAAGACCCCTTTAAGGAGGAGCGACTTTACAATGATGCCCCTTGGCAAGACAAAGACCACGAAGTGTATTTTTGACAAGACCAGACTGACTTAAAGAATTTTAACATGACTGACAAGACCGGTGGATTTGATCGGCCTTTTGGAGAACAGAATGGACTTTGACATGACTGACAACAAAGGATTGAAAAGGTCTTTTCATCAACTGAGTGATTCTCCTTTAGGATGCCCCTGACTAGGGCGAAGATTAACTGTTAGAAGATGGAAAAGACTATACTGACTCAGAGTTCTAAAGGATGGCAAACATGCCTCACGATTGATGCTGAAATTGTCATGACAAAATTGAGTTTTTTAATGACTTTCCCTTCGGGATTTCGAAATTGTTTCACTCCATTAAATGATTATCATTCAAATTGATTATTTTGCCTAAACACGAGGTTTTTTTTATCATGAACCCATGCCCTGGGTTGCTAATGATGATCTGAGGTGCCCTAGTTTTGACGGCTGCTGATGAAGACACATTGATGTGCCCCGGTTTGGATTTCTGCTTTGGCTGACACCACTGTTTGCACAATGGTTTGACTTTTAAGGGAGATTAGACTGTTCCCTTTTTTACTTGGATTCTCACTATCAAGTTGCGCTTTCCAATCTGAAAGGTCTTTATTTAGGTTATAATGTGGCCAAGGTTATGGGCTTGACAAAGAAAGGATACTAGGCTCAAAATTTTATTTTCCTTCGGGTTATTGGAGCTAGCAGCTATCTTGGACTACATTGGTGCCCCTTCTTGCTTTCGATGGGCATTTTCTTTGTGCCCCTTTTGCTTGGGTATTTCCATTCATTTGATTTTTCTTTTTTTTTCTCTTTTCTCTGAATGACTCACATTTTGTTGTGCCTACGCGTTTGGCACTTTCATTCTTTGGAATTTTTGACGTACCGACGGCGACAACGCATTTTGGCACTTTCATTGAACGTGCTGCTGATAACTATGCATTTGGTACTTTGTTTCTCTTAATTCACCCTAATGTGGGGGATAGCTGCCTAACTGGGTTATTTTCAAAGAAATTGATTTCAGGCTCAAAAGGGTGATCAAGGGATATATTTATCTGTGGAATAAAAGCAAAGAATGTCTTTCTTCATTTTGAATCGTGCAACTTGATAGAAAAAATCAGTGTATGCTCTAACTTTTGCCTAGATCACACTTTGAATTTTTGATCTAGCGAGCTTTTTGCCTTAACTTTTGCCTAGGCCGCCCTTGTTTGCCTTAACTTTTTGCCTTAACTTTTGCCTAGGCCGCCCTTGTTTCTCGATGGCACTGTGGAATGGTGTCTGGAATTCCTTCTTCTTTCACAGGGCAAGGATTCAATCTCGTGTTTTGAAGTGATTCTCATGATTCTCAAATGATGGTGGAAAACAATTCCAAGTTGAGGGATTATTGCAAAAACTCAAGTTTATTATGACAATTTCAACAGAAAGGTGTGACATAAAAGTTACGACGAAGCACTGAGTGTCACGCCCCATCCTGGAATAGCGCCAATTAGCCCATCCCGGCACGACGCGTGGCATCCGGCCCGACAAGACCAACCCACAACTCAAACAACCAACAACCGAAGATAAACAGTTCATTATACGCATGTATATCTCTAAAAGATCGCTCTACAATTGACAACAAAACCTGATATCAACAAAACAAGATTATACAGTTTAACTATAAGGCCTTAGAATACACTCCCATGGCCAAACAAAAACTAATATTATCAACCCAAAACCATGTCCCGACCCGTGTCACTCGAGCAAGGTACAATTGCAAATCAAAATCTATAGTGGACACTGACTCTACACCTGCAAAACTGGAACCCAAAACGGATTCCAGGAGTGTATGTGAGACATAGATGCAATTCACAGGAGTAACGCATTAGTCCACAAATATACTCACTAAAATTGATTAATCGACATCAAGTCCACAAAATCGGCTCTAAGCCACATTTATATCGGCACTTATGCCCGGCCCAAGGCCACTTTAACGGCGCGTCCGCCACATATCGGCACTTTTGCCCAATTCCGGCCCGAAGGCCCCTTTATCGGCACTTATGCCACAGTTCAATATCATAATGCATTTCCAAGAGAAATTCCATCTATGAATCAACACTCACCTCGGTCTCCAAAAGAAAGACACGACTATGGTCTCGGCACCTTGGACATGCCAGTTCTGGTCTCTGTAACATGCATCCACAATTAGTATGGCAATCATTCATATTTATAGTGAAACGTCAATTAAAGACTAAAGACAGACAAACCTTCACGCTCAAATACAAATAAAGTGCATAAACATGCTTGACACAATCTGACACCCTTGCGGTCCATGAATTTATAGAATTAGTCTACTCATCCAAATACCCCAATACTTCAACCACACCTCTTAGACCCATACATGAACACCATATTAAAAACTCAGAATTTTCAAAGCTATGTAGCTATTTCTAATCAATTAACGATTGCACCAAAACCCCGCAGCAAAATCTGCCAAACAGATTCACAACCAACTTCAAACTGAAAACCGCTATTACTGGAAGATAATCAAGCTTCACGACCTATCAATTCTGAAAGCCTTGCGAGTTTACTTTCTAACGCAACAAGCAGATTAGCGGATCGAAATTCCAAGCTTCCTAGACCAAAATATAGTCATTCACGTAAGGTACAACAGTGCTGTCAGCACTGCGAATCCACAACAGCAGCTCAGTAGAATCTTTTTCATATTTTTTGTACTTCACATAAAATTCTGAAAATTTAACACAGCATACATGACATCCATGGGTAGCTACTATAACAATTTTAGAAAATTGCGAATAGAGGAACCATGACTAAAAATTCACTCAAAACCATGGTAGATTCAGGTTCAATCACAATCAAACACTCTTAACTATCTTAATCACGAATTTTTGTAAGAGAAACCCTAAAATCTTCCTCCCCAAATGAAGAATATCAGATTAAGCTACACAAAATCCACAAGATTTATCAAATTAAGATCAAGAATCAAGAACCTTACCTTGAATTAGGTTTTCCCCTAATTTTTCCCCTTCCCTTCCTTCTTCTTCTTCTCCTCTCTCTCTCTCTCTCTCTCCCTCTCTCTCCGTAGCTATAGACCAAGCCCACCGTTTGTCTGTGTGTGTGCTAAGTATGTGTGTGTGACTAAGCAGAGAGAAAGAAACGAGAAAGTTTATTAGCTTCCAAAGGAAAAATAATCCTATGCTAGACTTCTCATGAGACTATGGTGCTCCGACCAATGAAAACATTCTGTTTCACATACTTTTCGAATAATGCCAATTAACTCAAGTACCACGCTCAATTGAGGTAAACATGCACAAAATCAAACACATAAACATAAATTATAAGCGGAATTAAAAGTTGAGGTGTTACATTGAGGGTTGCCTACGTATCCCTTTGCAAGGAATCATGTCGTGCGTAGTTCGGAACTACAAAGCTGACTCTAGTTTTTATTTTTCGACAATAATAGGACATTACAGACTCGAATTTGAAGACAGACGCAAACTTGAAAGCCAAAACATGAAAGACTCGAAGTACAACCTGACACAACTAAGACCTGACTTGACTCGAAGATTTGGCCCTACTTGAATGCTTTTAAGACTCGTGGAAGATTGAGCTTTTGCATGATCACTGATGATTCATTGGTTAAGCAAGGTTTTCAGCTCTGCCAGGGATGGATCCGTTGTGAATGAGATCTTGAATTTCATGGCGGAGGCGGTGGCACTCATCGGTAGCATGGTCGGGCATATGGTGGAATGCACAAAAGGCTTTTGGGTTATGGTAAGATGGGAGATTTGAGGTAGAGGAGTTGGAGGGAGTGGTTTGATATGGCTGGCTTTGAGAAGCTTTTTATAGACCACGGATAAAGGTGCAGAGATTTGAGGATGGTTGACTTGGGTTGTGACTTTGTTGGTTGCTTTGGCTTGGTCGGGGTTAGGAACAATGTTGGGCTCTTGGAGTGGAATTGAGATGGTTTCATTGTCAATGAGGTCCTGGATTTTGTTTTTGAGGCGAACGCAGTTATTAGTTTGATGGCTGGGCATCTGGTGGTAGATACAAAAGGCGTTTGGATTATGGTTTGCGGGAAGCTCTTTGGGTGGTTCGAGAGGTTTGAGAGAGTTACTTTCAAAAAGGCTTTTGCAAATGATAACAAGGGAGGTAGGGAATTGGTGAAAGTTTCTTTTAGGGCGGTTGCTTCGGGTTGTGGTCTGGGAATTGTTGCTTGTGGAGCTGGGGGTGATATCTGCAAGGTTGTCTTTTTTGATATCCTGCTGGTGCATTCTTGGATCTCCGATGCCAATGAAATTTTCACAGCCCAAAGGTTTGAATCCTTCCAAGACAGATTCATCTAATTCAGAAATTCTAGCCAAAGCTGCAGCCATTTCCGGGCTTTTTCTAGGTCGCTTGGGGTTCTCTTGGATTGGTGGGAGATGGTAACAAATGTCTTGTACCATGACCATGAGCTGAGTGATTTGGTCGCCGAGGTTGTCCACAGCTTTCTTGAGTTCCTTGATTTCAGCTTGAACATCCATGTTTGTCGGTTGGCGGGATGATCTGAGGTTTGGGCCGGGTTAATCCTTGGCTTCAAGTGGTAAGGTTTTCTTTTTTAGCTTGACGGCTGGGAATTGACAGTAAAGCAAAATTGAGCTCGGGAGTGCCCCTGCTTGTTTAATTTTGAAAAGGAGAATGTCGTGCATGTGTCATCATGTATGTTACCCTAAGTCTCAGAAGGTGTTTTTAACAGCCATGGGTAGGTCGCTACTCCGTAGGTTAAGTTCCCGTGTGTTGGAACCAGAGCCAGTCAATTTTCGTGACCATCCAAGACAGAGCAATAAGGCTGTTGATATCTGGATAAATGAATGTTTAAGGCTAGACCGGATCACAGGAAGCCGTTCGAGCACGGCTGACACTAGAGGTGTTTGAATGAAGGAAAACGGTCTCAAAAAGGCGGCCCCGATCCTCAGTATTTCTTTTGACAGTGTATCCTTTGAATTTGAAAAATAAGGCTTTGGAAAAACCTTAAAATGGACTAAGTTCTTTAATAATCTCTCATCAGGATACTAGAGGCATCCTCATAAATGGGATTTTTTACTCTTAAGCTCAGTTAAAGTCACTGATGAGAGTTTATTGAAGATTTTAGGCCATCTTGATCATCCTTAGTCTCATTTTTCTAAGGACTATGCGATTTAAACAACGTGCATTGAAATGCACGACTCTTCATCGGGCAGGGCAACCTCTTAAGACCGTGGAAAAGGTGAGAATTTAAGGACCGACTGACCAAAATATTTATGCTAAAATGTATGCGTGCAGAATAATAGCAGGATATACAAACGCGGTAAACAGGTAGCATGGTATGTGCAAAAACGGTAAACAGGTAGCATGCCAGCAAAATATAGGAAAACAGTAAACACGTAGCAGGTTATATCACATAATCCTACCCTGTAGGTCCTGTCGTAGGTTGGAAGGTTCTAGAGCTATCTATATGCAAAGACCGGTTTTGGTTTAGGGGGTTTCCCAGACTAGAGCCAATATTTGCCTCCCCTTTGCACAAAGTACTGACGTGGCAAGGGTAATAACGGCAGGTTGACTCATCAATATTGTCCAGGGTTGCCGAGAATTCTGGGATGTCCTAACAGCAGCAAGTTGGGTAGGGTAATTAGGACGCAACGGCAAAGCTAGTAACCATGCACGTGCAATGCAAAAGTTTAACAATAAAATCTTTTAAAAAATCCCTTAAATATGTTTCAAGTTTGGCTCGCTTTTTAAACTAATCAAAACCTTGAAATTTTACACAGGCAAACAACCGGGAAAGCTCCAGTTCGGATTGATCGGGCTCTCACCCTGACATCATTCCTTTCTTTGACAGCGCAAAGCATGTACGTTGTGTGTCAAGCTTTCAAGGGTCATTTTACAAGTGTAAAATGTCAAAATAAAGATTAATTTAAAAAATATCGATCCCCAGCAGAGTCGTCATTTTGTGGACGGTGCCACTTTTTGATGTTGTTTTGAAAAGGGGCGATTTTGGGAAAAAGAATTTTTAGAGTCGCCACCCGGGATTTAATTTTTGGAAAATGTTTGGTACACGAGAAACCGTTTAGAAAAATATGACTCTTTTGCCGCTGAAAAAGGGTTTGGTTTGCGAAAAATGGAGATTTGGGTTCGGGAGCTAGGTTACGCGTGGGGAAGGTTTTGTTTGAAAAAGCACCTTGCGCGGCCGGGAATTTCCCGGTCTTTACTAAATATTTGTGGGATTTTTCTGAAAATATTTTATTGACAAACTTTATTCATATAAACATTGTATAAATAAATGAAGAAAATGAAAGGAATAAATAACAATAATAAATCACGTAGTTCGCAAATAAACAGTTAATTAACATGGAATAATAAATGAAGGGATTTAAAAGTAAGAACAAGAAGTTAAAGAGGCTAACTGCAATAAAACCTCACTGGTTTTCAAGAAAATCGAGCATCAGGATAAAAACAGAGCATGAAATAAAATGTTTACCACTGATGCCGTACGGCGTCCAAAAATGCACCGCGCGGTGCCACCTTCAATGCCGTACGGTGTCACCAGTGTGAAAATTTTCTGAAATTTTAATTTTTGGCAGTGTATCAAAGGTAACATTTTTATTCAAAAATATGAGTCTATTTAATCCAAAATCATGGTTTTAGGAACAATGTACCTCCGCACATGAACGACATTTGCACGACCATGAATATATCGCGTAATGCACATCCGAGAGTTTTGTATTTGTTGGAAAATACCCTTCCGAGTCTGAGGAAGAGTTATAGGACTCCCCTCAAACTCAGTAGAGTCCCCTCAGAGAGCGAAAGCTTTGATGGAAACACAGGTTTACCTGGAAATAACTTTCTTGGAACTATACCCTTCTCGTTGTCGGACTTGGGAGGTTACGGGTCTGGGTGTTTTGAGTTTACTAGAGTAGACTTTGGAAATGGTTTTTGGAGAGTGATTTGTGGTGGTGATGACCGATTATAGCATGAACGGAGTTTTGACAAAGTCTTGGCAGACCTAAGAGAAGAGGTTTCATGGAAGTTTTTCTCTCTAGAGGTTCTTCTTTGTTGAAAATTTTTCGGTCCTTTCAATCGGCAATGGAGGTCGGATTTTATAGACGTGGGAGAACCGATCATCTTTCACGTTAACCAATTCCCTCACGCAAGTTTTGTGGGCTACGGGTAGCCTTTCCTCTTCGCACGAAACAATGATGAGATTCGTAGCGTGTTTTGAGCTGCTGGAAATTTGCCGGATCCGCACTGAAGAAGAGGTACTATACGGTATTCACAATTGCACCGTGCGGTACAACTATGTGTGCCGTACGGTGGAAGTGGAAAAGATTCTGAATTTTTCAAAAGTGCACCGTATGGTGCACATAGTTGTACCGTACAGCTCAATTGTGTGTCCCGCGCGCCACTGTTAAAAGGCCAAACTTTGCAGGGCCGTCTTGGGTGCTACCGAACTCCGTTTTGCGCTTGGTTGGTACCATTGGAAAGCTTGTTAAGTCTACTTTCTAAACCAAGTGGTTTGGAAACAAAATAATTTGTACATCAAAAGTTATGACAATTTTACCCTCAAGTGGTCGGAAGAAGAGTCGTTTTGGTAAAATCCTCATATCTCCCTCATTTCAAAACGATTGAGACATATTATATATAAAAAATGAGGGTTTTTAATGTACTAGAATATGGTGTAGGATAGGGTTTGTGTTCAAGACATTTTTCTTGGGTTTCAAGTATAAAGAGCATTGTTTCAAAGCTTCCGAGGCACATTTTGATCTCTATCATCATTGGGGATTCCAAACGGGTACAGGGATCGAAAATTGGGGTGTCTACACAGAGTAGTCCCCACCCAAAGGTGCCTTTACTTGGGTTAGGCCGGTCTCCGGGGATGAAGGAAACTTCATACTGATTGAGCATGAAAAGATGAACTCAGAGTTTTCTTATCTTATATGCTTAACACAGGCCACTTTTTTATTATGAGTTGAGTTAGTGTAGTTACTGTAGCATCGATAAGAGCTCTTGGGAGTCATATGATTGCTATTGTTGCTATGAGTTAACTTTTTTCTTTAAGCAAATGTGAATTTTTTTTTCAATTTAGTGGAATGTAACAATCCGTGGATAAACCGTAAACTGAACCGTGATTTTTTTATTGCTTCGGAACTGGACCGTAGACTTTTGGTTTGGACACAGACTGCATTTCATCGGACCGTAGACTTTTGGTTCGGTCCTCGGATTCATACCAATCCGGACCAAACCGGACCGTTGACACCCCTACTCTTAATGACAAAAACTAAAATTTTGAGAGAGCAAAAAGTATCTATTGGTACGATATTGTGCTCTAGATTTTCTCTAAACAACAATTAGCTCTATATCTCCAAAAAAAATAAGAGTATACGTCAAAAGAAAATCGTGTGAACTTATTCGCAAGCCAATTTCCTACGATAAAAACTACATGTGTTTATGTGCTGGTTTAATTTTGGTTGGCCTAAAAAAGAGAATTCGCCGAGAAGATGCAATTGTGACATATATATATCTTACATATTTTCGTATTATTTGGTCTCATTATTCAAACTAATATATAAAAATTTGTGTATATATGGTTAGTTAATAGAACCAATAGAGTTAAGGCAATTTTTGAACACTCTGTTCAAAATTCCTGGAGCCGCCACTGGGCCACCATACTTCCAAAATAAAAACAATATCCAAAAGTGTGGACCGACCACGCTTTTTATTTTGTTTTGAAAAAAGGGGCGAACTTAGGGAAAAAAGAAAATTTAGAGTCGCCACCCGGGATTTAATTTTTGGAAAATGTTAGGTACCCGAGGAACCGTTTAGAAAAATATGTATGACTCTTGTGCCGCTGAAAAAAGGTTTGGTCTGCGAAAAATAGAGATTTGAGTTCGGGAGCCAGGTTACCCGCGGGGAAGGTTTTGTTTGAAAAAGCACCCCGCGTGCCCGGAATTTTCCGGTCTCTACTAAATATTTGTGGGATTTTTATGTAAAGATTTTATTGAAAACTTTATTCACATAAACAGTAAATAATTATTCTAAAGAAATAAATAATAGTGACAAGTCAAGCAATGCAATAAAATGACATATTGAATAAACAAGTAATGCAACAAAATATTTAAAGCACAAATAAATACTTAATTGAAATAATAAATAACATGAGAGGATGTAATAGTAACAATCAAAAGCCAAGGGGGGTCAGTGTAATAAGAGCTCTGTAAATTTTTTCCCAAAACAGAGCATCAGAACCCGAAACAGAGTATGAAAAATCGATTTTTGCCTCTGGCACCGTGCGGTGTCGGAATAGATACCGCGCGGTGTCCGACTTACACCGCGCGGTGCCACTGATAGCACAAAATTTTGAAAAATTTGATTTTTGTCAGAATGAAAAGGGCCTCTGTTTTCTTTGTTTCCTTTGTGAAAAACAAGACTTTTGATGGTTTTGAAAGGCTTTGGGAAAAGTTTTAATGAAGAGATATACCTCCACATGAGGGCAACATTCCATGACAATGGCCGATATCACGAAATGATAACCCGAGAGCTTTACATTTTATTGAAATAACCCCTTTGAATCCGAGGAAGAGCTACGAAACTCTCCGCAAACTCAGTAGGAAACCCCTTATAGCGCGAATGTTACACTTTGAATATGAGTGTTGTACCTCTGGGTTTAGTCCGGTTGGAGCCAAACTTGATCGAAATGAACTGGTTTGGTTTATGAAATGGTGTGTTGTTATGGATGGTTTTTGATAGAGTAACAAGGTCGTAGCTTTGGCTAGGAATCGATTTTTTTTGTTCGGTTTGTCTGTGAGTTTTTTTCTGCCGGCCCAAATTGTCTGACGATGGTGAGTATATATAGGAGATGAGGTGTCGTACCTCCCTCACAAGAGTGAGATTCTCACGGCAAAATGATGAGCTACGGGTAGGTTTCGTCGTGTTACGCCAACGAATTGAGCTGCTGGGCAACCCGAGAATCACGGTGATAAGACAAGGACACCATGCGGTGTCAAAGGTGTGTCGTACGGTGCAACAAGGGAAGCCGTACGGTGTTGAAGGAATTTTGGGCCGTACGGTTCTAAGAAGAAAGCCGTACGGTTCAGGTGATTTTGGGATTTTGGCTCTTTTGACCCGTTTGACCCAAGGGACTGCTCCGAGGTATATTTCGTGTTCTTTTCATCATCGGGGATACACAAGTCATCAAAATTGGGGTGTCTACAAAAAGATTTAACCGTTACTTGAACATAGTCGGCATAGATACCTGGCGCTGGCAGGTTTCCAGTTTACATAGATAATAAGATATTATATTTTCATTACTTGTGCGCCCCATGAGTTTGAAGATTTCCAACAATGCAAATATTATTTTTCATTTGCTTTATTTTTATACATTCTTTGATGTACTCATTCTCTTAGATATCTAATTCTATTTTCTAGAGTCATTTCTTCCTGCTCCTACGCTTTTAACCATTTTTCGTATTGTTCTTCAACACTAACATATATAGGATATGATAGTTTATTGGAAGGAAAATACTAACGGGTGCAATGTTGCACCCGTTAAGGGTACAAAAAGATACAGGGTACAAAAAGATACACTTATGGGTTTCACTTGTACTTTAAAGTACACTTCAAAGTACATGTGTACTTTATAGTACAAGTGGGACCCAATAAATGTACTTTTTGTACCATTAACGGATGCAATTGTGCATTCGTTAGCAAGACCCTTATTGGAAAAAAATTAATTTTTTTTATTACTATCTAGTTTATAGTAGTAATAAGAAAATTCACATATGTAATTTTTCACATATTCCATAATATTACATATTTCTATGTTATTTAGTTTTATAGCTCAAACCCGTTGTTGCCTATCTTAATAGAATTCCTGTCCTAAAAATTCTTCCTTTATGTAATTTATACAAATTTGTCTGCTACTTGTTCCGGTGTATTATCCGTTTCTATAATGATTTTATCATTTTGTTTCAGGTTATCATACCAATCAGCTACAGTTCCTGCTAGACTGTAGTTGTTATAGTTCATAAAGTTATTGGCGGTCCAGCCACTACTATGTATGTTTAAGACATTATGCATACCTCTTTTTCCATTTGTTTATTACTTCAGTAGCATTAGTAGAACAATCTATATGGCTAATACATACCCAGTGTTACTTATTGGTTTAAGTGGTACATTTCTTAAGAAAACTTCTTGTTGGGGCATATAGTGACCATCATTTCCAGTACTAGGTGTAGCCCTAGTATACTGATTTCCTCTGTAAAGGAAACTATAATTGCCTGTTCGCCCTTCTATTATCATAATCTCTTACTAAATTTTCTATTTGTGCTCTACTAAAATTTCTAGGTTTGTGCTTGTTTCTTTGCTTGACCCTTCTGCTTCATATTTTACAAAGCGCATTTCTTTATTTTTTTTTGGTGCAACGGAAATACAAAGGGCATTTCTTTATCTGTCATTTATTAGTTTTAATTTTTTTTCTAATATATTGTTATTGTAGTCGTCTTCTACTTTTCTAAATTTTCAAGGGGAAAGAGGAATGTGTTCCATTTCTCCCAAACTTATCAGTCCTAGTTGTTTATATGATTCTTCTTCTAGTTTCAATTCTGCTATTATTTATTTCAACTATTTCTGTCTTTTCCATTTTATCTAATTTTATGCTATTTCTAGCATTATTTTGTGGTGAAATTCCACGGAGACCCCCTCATCTATGTCTCTGGGACACAGAGACCCCCTCACGTTTAAAAACGCCCAAACACACCCCCTCATCTACTTGAAATGAAAAAAACACTAACTCCGTTAAAGAA
>JAXBDA010007489.1:0-17432 GCA_036023075.1 Gaultheria prostrata
GAGAAACCTGCTGTAAACAATAAATTCTGTAGGTCTGTTTGATAAAATCATATGTTTGTGGTGGAATTGTTTATGTGATGTGAAATAATTTTATGCTGTTGATGACTCTTCCTTGAAATTGAAAGGCTGTTCAAAGGATATTTAATCATTGTTTTTGCAATTAATCCTATTTTATTTGGTGGGCATTAGAGTTGCATAGAAGCCATGTCCTTGTTGGATGGGTACCATTTGGGCATTAGCCCATAAATTTTTTGCAGAGAAACGATAATCACATGCAACAGCTGCATATTTTGTGCTCCCTTGCTATTGATTTTTAATTCAGTTCTTCTATTCTACAGATACTAGCGATTACTCGTGCTTATGATGCTACTGACCTAAGTATATATAACAATATAATATCAATGTAAAAAGTTACAACATTTACCTAATTCGAACCAACATTGGGTTGTGAGACAAATTTAAATGTTATACGAGTACATCACTGTGGAATGGAGTGAAGTTGGACAATAAATTTTGGTAGAAAAAAGGAGTGCTCTATATTTCAATGTGCATATAGTCAGGCATATGGTTTTACTCAAAAAACAACGTTTTCTTTCGCACTGAAGAATGCATTGAAGGAAGCATATATACACGAGTCTTTTGCATGAGGTAAAAAAATGATCAGAATCGTAGTTGGAGTAGTTTAGCTGAGTGGCTGAATATGGCTCAACTGATCAAGAGATGGAGATGGGTTCAAGAATTTGCCCACAAACCTTGCCAAGAAAATATGCTATTGCTGACATGATTTATGTTCCATCCGTAACCCTCGTCGTAGTGTTTTCGTATTATCTTCAGAGAATGAGCTCCTACTATGAGAATACTTATGAAAGAGGAACTTAATTTGGAAACTGAAATTGGTTCAAAATATGGCTCAGCTTCAAGATACCCTCGTCCAGTCCCCGAGTCCACCTCCGTTGCACGAGAAGCAATAAAACAAAACAGAAAGTTATCTCAACCACACACACATACATCCACTTGGCCGCTTACCAAAAGAAAAAAGAAAGCAACACAAAAACAGAAAAAAAAGAAAAGAAAAGAAAAGAAAAAGAAATGCAAAGGCAAACGCAAAGAAGAAAAAATCCAGCTCATAAACCATACGTGGATATTCATAGACAAAATGATTGGTAACCAGAAAATAGGCCTCCTATCCTTCATTTTTAGTTACTTCCTTGGATGTTTATGATCTGTGTTAGCTTTTTTAGTCTAAAACTGTGCAGGTATTTTTGAATTAGTTTCTCAAGCTATAGATTATTTTGAAAGGCTGTTCTTAACTTGATTTATTTTTCAGGTGCTAGATGAGTACCAGAAGAATTTTGGTGATTCATGGAGAACTGTGCAAGCAGATAGTACTCAACCCTGGCCGTATTTGAATGAAGCTCTCACAAAATTTCAGGTATCTAACAGCTTCATTTTGAGGTTTGTTTGGCAGGGGTCATAAAGAAAACATACTTATTGTATTCTTTTTTGCATCATATAACTCACTCAGTTTTGCTTGTTGACCTTTTGCTGCTATGAACTGAAACAACTTTTATCTTCTGCCTTTTCCTTTCGATTCTTCAGGATCCTGCTGAAGCTGACAAGTTGTTGAAAATTCAGAGGGAATTGGATGAAACAAAGATTATTCTTGTGAGTATCAAGTTTTAACCTATGTTACAGGGACTCGGGTGCAAGTATCGGGTGCGGGTGGGAGTCCAAGTGCCAGACCTTCCTAAACTTAAATCTTAGGATACAAGGATATGTGTCCCCTGACTGGGTGTGGGTATGGGGACACGTCGTTAACACTTGTTTGTAGTATATATTGTATAACTTTTTTTGATTATGTATCATCAAGTATATTAAAAAAATGTATTTAAACAAGAAGGGGGTAAGAAAAATATGTTTTTGCTATTTCATGTCCATGTGAAAGACTAGAAATATCTCTTTTCAAGCAAATTTGATACAGTATTTTTTTCCGGTAAATATTATGATATTATGACCATAGAGGATCCGAGTGTCCAACATGGATACGCGTGTCGGACACATCGACACGGGTACTTCAGCCAAAATGAAGGATCCATGTAACATAGGTTATTACTGCATTTGCTTGAGGAGCTATACATGATCTTGGTTCCTATTCGTTTTAGCTCTTTCTCCTGTACGTTGCATGTGGGTAGCGTTCTTTTAAATTTTAGCTTAGTTGAAAAACTAGCCCTCATTGGTATTGGAATCAACAAGTTTGGTAGCTGTTGAGGCCATTCAGATAAAACTTTTGAAGCTTTATGTTCTGTTTATCGGTCATATAAAATACATGATTATAATAAGGTCTTTTTGACGCTGGTGTGATTCTTGTTCAGAAAATCAGATCCCTTAACCCCATTTCTTCTGCTTGAGATGGTATCAATCTTCTAGCAACAGTTAACGAGTACATGGAGGTCCCAATGAACAGATGCTTTCCATTGTATTACAATTATATGCTGCATGTACATTGATCCAATTCTGTATTAATTTTGTATTTGGTCTTTATGGTGATTTATGAACCTTCCTTTGACACAGCACAAGACCATTGATAGTGTCCTTGCACGAGGTGAAAGGCTCGATAGTTTAGTTGAGAAGAGTTCAGATCTCAGTGCAGCTTCACAGGTAATTTTTATTATGCTTGTAAGTTGTAAATAGGCCAAACACACATATTGGATTTCTATACTACGCTTATTTCCTCATGCTTAGCCCTAGTATCAGTTACTCCTTTTTGTTTGTTTGAAAATATCAGTATGACAGGTCAAGGATGTTTTTCATAAACTGAGCTTACATAGAGAGCCACGGTAGTCAGGCTTTGAAATTGCAATTATGTACACAAATTCATCATTTATGATTGTGATATTGTGAGCGAATCTGTTTGCAATACCAATGAATACCAGGTTTTGGAATGCTTTTTTATTAAACAAAGTTATTACATCATAACAAGTATCATAAACTAAAAAAATTAAGAACTGTTAATAGTGATTTTAGGCCTCCATTTTGGGACGGAGGGAGTACTTTTTTTGAAGGCTTCTTCACTGAGATGGACTAGCTGTATGTATCTTATTTGTCCTCTATTAAAAAGGTTTTCACAACATTTCTGCAGCGCCCGTCCATTGTAATAATTCATTTCCCAAGTGGTAATTTTTAGGTTAATACACTGTTATTATCAATCTTCGCCCTATTTTTTTTCCATTTCAATATGCTAGTCATCCAAGTAGTTCTAACTGGTTCGAGTTCAGTGTGATGAGATAATTTGCGTGACTGTGTCAACCGGTTGTTTGGTATAATGGGGAAACTACTTTTTGGGGGTAAACAAACAAATAAGTGATGTGGACTTTTTTTTTTTTTTGTTGGTAAAAGAGGTTAATTATAGTGATTTTGCAGTAAATTGGGAAAGAGAAGATCATTACTAAAATTTTGTGAGGTTTATGCTTGTAATCTGGTATGCCTAGTTGGGATCTAAAACTTTTGCTCATGTTTGTATGTATATCTTTATTTTTCTGAAGAAGTTAACCGTGGAATACTCATAACTGCACCTAAATACAAGTACCTGCTGTTGGTTGTTTTTGACAGATGTTCTACAAACAAGCGAAGAAAACTAATCAATGCTGTACAGTATTGTGAGCTTTAAAAGTGAGGAGGCTATCTTATCAAAACATCCACTTGTTCTAGTGTTATAAATATGATTGTATCACAAAATGGTCATTGTTTGTTTATATCATTGCTCTGTGTTTGCTTGACAGAATTCTATGGTTTTTCTTCCTCTTTGTATCTTGGTTTCCAGATTAAAAATGAAAGCTAATGCTCTGATATCTGTGTCTCCTTTCATGTCCTAAACACTGCTTATCTTCTGTCTTCTGGTGTTATACAAGCTTTTCATGCCCCTCCCGTACAGATCTGAGAGATAAAGGATTGATTGGACTACTTTAATCAATTAACATGGTAATGCATGCTTGTGTTATGAACGTTTGCGTTTTTTACGAGTTGCGAGATCCTTTCACCTTCTGGTTAGCTTTTAACCAGCAGTTCTACGGATCTGGACGCACATCCGAATGCAAAGGTGTCAAATGGTCTGATTCATGCTTGACCTACACACATCGGGTGGTCCTGCACACATCTGAATCCAAGTGTTACCAAACAATTTCCGTTTTTAATCATATCCACGCATTATAGGCTAACTTTTCGTATGTAGTTAGTATGTGGTATGGCTGGATTTTTTTAATGCAACTCAGGTAGACTGTAGATCCTACTTGCTTGGTCCTTTCCAAGCTTACATGGCGAGATGGTGGTTGTGACTGTATTTTGCCTAAAAGGAACACTATCCTTTCTCGTCCATGAAAATGTACTGAACCATTCAGTTAACCCATTGTGGGCCCTTATGTGTCCATTCTAATTTAATTTGATTTTCTTTAGAAAGATCAAGGTTGAGCTCGAGCTCTGCTCTCAAGCTTGAGTTTGCGGGGACCCGCATGGGAAACAGAGACACTACAGGGCACCACAAACAAGCTTGAGTTTGCGCTCAATGATTTTAGCATGGGAAACGACGACCTTACAGGGCGATGTACTGTAGGGCACATCTGGACCGTTCAAAAGTGTTTTGGACGGTCCAAATGTGTACTCTTTAGAAAATGAATTTGACCCATTAATCTCTCTCACTTTCGGGGTATGTTTTCGGAGTACCTAGCATTGCTCTTTTCTAAACCATAAATTTCAGTTTTGGAGTAAATCATTCAGTTCAAGAAACTAAATTACAAAGGAAGCTAAACCCACAGGCTTCAAAACTAGCATTCATAAGTTATATAAGCCCTTCAAATATTTGTCCGAATCCAATAAGGACATTCAAAACTTAATACAGAATCTACTGAAGGGCTTTAAGCCTCTTTATTTCTATGAAAAAATTAGAGTATTTAACAGTAACGTACTACAGTATTCTGTGAAGTTGTGACCTGACCCATTGACCAGAATTTCCGTCGCAAGTTAAAGCTATGGGAGTAAATATGCCAACACAACAAAAGAATGGGGGTAAGATCGCGCCTGTCTTATCTCTTCTAGGATTAACATACAGTATCATGATAAAATCATGTGTTTTTTTGGTTAGTAAGTTTTGAACCGCGAGGACCATGGCTACACTGGTTTTGACAAATATTTACATGTAAGCAATACTAAAGTAAGCCCTAAGAAATTTACACCATACAAGTCCTCTCACGTTTTTAAAGAACAAGCTCGCACGGTTGTCATTGAAATTTTAAAAAAAGTGAATTGTTGATTTGACATCAGGAGTCTAAAATCAACCCACCCATAATGGGAATGGGGGTTGGTGCTATCCCTTTCGGGGACAACATGTTGGGCCGATCACGGCCGTTCGTGGTCTCCATCTCCATACAAGAGAAGACTTACCTTGAAGATAGCAGCTTTTTTAGAAGTGCTTAGAAAACCAATGTGGGATTCAACTTTCCACTAATACTTTTACTTGCCCAACGGCAATAGTCAAGTTATGCTCTTTGCTAAGGAAAGGACATCACTATCAAAAAGCCTAATAGTATGAAACCTGGGGCGGACGCAGAATTTTCTATCAGTGGGGCCAAGAATTTACAAAGGTTTTACATATTTCATGTCTTAGGACAACATCTATTGAATCGAGTGTAGAATTTTGGGGCAAAATTACCAAAAATATGTACACGTTTATAGGAAATTTTAATCC
Organism: Gaultheria prostrata; assembly: GCA_036023075.1. Taxonomy (NCBI): domain Eukaryota; kingdom Viridiplantae; phylum Streptophyta; class Magnoliopsida; order Ericales; family Ericaceae; genus Gaultheria; species Gaultheria prostrata. The sequence goes on from JAXBDA010007489.1 coordinate 5,738, forward strand.
AGCGGGGTCAATTGACCCCCCTTGCCTCTTTTTGGGTCCGCCCTTGATGAAACCATCTAACGATTGCGAAGGATCATGTGGTTGCAACGAGAAAAAGTAATGTTACAAGTAGGGATGGCAATGGATCGGTTTGGACCGGGTTTTACGATTATCATACCCAAATCCAAAGTATTTATCGTTACCCAAATCCGAACCTCTATCCAATGGGTATGATTTTTGGTGCCCCATAACCAAACCATATGGATTTGGATTTTATCCGAACCGCACCAAACCCACATTAATATTCATTTCATTAATGAACATAAATAATGTCATGATGGGTATAACAATGTAGTAAGAACCAATTAATGATTTCAAGTTCCTATGGAAAATCTTGAGATTTTTAAGGGATTTGAGAGGAATAAAGAGGGAGATGAAATGAAAAGTCACTAAAAGTTATGAATTGAAAAATTAGAATTACATATATATAAAAATATAATATAACATAATATAATAATATATATCCTATAAGTAATTATATGAATCGGTTTGGGTTTGGGTTTGGCCGAATACTTGCTAAGACCAAACCCAAATCCAAACCCGCCAGGTATCATGTTTTGAAAACCAAACCCGCCCCATGGGTAGGAAAAGATAAAAAAAAACCGTCCCGATAGGGTCGGTTTGGTTTGGGTATCCATCGGTTTTGGTTGAAATTGCCATCCCTAGCTACAAGTCAGGGAGTGATCCATCCATTATGATAAACCGTAAATGATAAGGAGATAAAACTTAAAGCACTATGGTAACCCAGCCTAGTGATAAGAAGAGCTGCGATAGACGCCTCACGAAGCACAAACCTTGAGTTCAAATCGCTTGAAGTGCTTGATTAAGCGGTTAAAAATACCAAGATGGAGTACATTGGGGGCAGTAGAATTTCAGGGGGAGTCCAGTGAGATGCTGTAGAGGTCGGAAAGAACATCAACGGCAGGGTCACCCCAGGAATTGTTATATCAAATGACATGAGAATATGCAAGAGTGGAAAAAGAATTCAGGTTTAGCCACATCAATAATATTGCCATTCATGGCAGGGTAGTATTGGCATTTAGTGCTCATAGCAGGGTATTTGAAAAAGGACATGAGAATATGCAAGAAAAAGAATTCGGGTTTTCCCAACTCATGAGTGTTAGTATCATTCATGGCAGGGTAGCTCATTCGACACACAAATATTACACCATTGTTTGATTTTCTTTTGTTTTTCTTTCGTAAAAAAGAGAAGAAGGAAATCATTCTTTCTCGTCCGCCTACAAGCATGAATAAAATAATTAAAAAGAGGACTCACCTTCTGATATACACACGCACGCGTGCCCATACACACAATTTTGTTCTACTTCCTGAATGGAAATTATACCTTAAAGTTGTAAAACGCTTCACAGCAAGGCAACTTTCAGTAGCTCTTCCCATGTGGTTAATTTGTCTCTGGGCTTGTTTTTCAAACTTCCAAGCCTTTTCTCTTCAGTATCAATTTTTTCCCAAGCACTGAATGGAATCACTTTAACATCCCTACTATCTAATAACGGGAGAAGGTCCTTCCTGCCTTGCTTTGGAAAGCTAGGTGCAGATAATACTCCTTTCTCAAGGTCCTCAGATATGCTCCCAACCTGCAACCACGTAGGACAACTACAGCAGTTGATGTACATATAAACCTATTCGGAATTCGCAACCCTGAAAAATGATTGTGCTAGTGGCTTCAGTAGGGTGGTGTGGCGGTGGTGTAATGTCGTGGTGAGGTAGTGGTGGTGACATTCATGCCGGCTGGTATGTTTGGTTAGGACCGTTCGGTCTGGAAGATTTCCGCCAGTATTAACTCATATCCCATCAACCCTTTGAAACTTTTACATTGGCTTTCAATTTTCACCACGCCAACACTTTTCTATTTTTCTATATTTTTTTTTATCTGACTACACCAAACACTAGAAAGTGCAGAAAGCGTAGAAAATAAACCGCTAATAATATTCTACTGAGATGCTTCACGCCTAAACAAAGGCGGATGGTATCAACATATGATGCAAAGGGCTACTTACTGTTTCTTCAGCACAATAAAGATTGGTACCAATGATCCCTGTTGGCCCTCTTTTCAACCAACCACAAACATAAACACCCTCCAGTTGTTGAAGATCTCCTGAAGAATTGTCTAAAACACGACCTCCAATATTCGGAAGTATGCCTGCAAAACAAAGTCAAACAAGGAGATAAAGTTCGGCACTCTTGGGTCGTAAACTAACCAGAACCTCAAATCGCGTGCAAAGATTTGGACTTGCCGCCAATCCAAATGGGAAGAAAGAACGAGGGAGAATAACAATTCGAGCATTATCCTTATCTTACGTCAATACAGTCAGGATGTTAAGTGCATGTTATGAAGTTTAATTAAGCGTAAAAGAAACTGTTACACAGACTCCTCAGTGGACAGTCTCAAAGGGTAACAAATTACAAAAGGGAGCTGTATCTCCAACCCCCGTACCCCGTGGAAATTTGGTCCCTTTGTGTCAGATGAAAATAACGATAACTTAATTGGCAGTTGAAGAAGTTTCTCTTGCCTTTTGTCATTGATAAGGAGAGAAAAAGAAAAAAAAAGAAAAAGGAAAAAAGAAAAAAAACTCAAGAAGACAGCAAAGAACAAATTATCATCACTGTTATTTCAAATGTAATAGTAGAGACGTATGCATTTCCTTGTCTAATACAGTTTCCGGCTAAGAGAACCCAACAGCTAGGCACATATCAGCACGTGATAATCATAAGAAGTCCATGAAAACCCAGCCGGGGCAGATTGGCAGAATTATTGGCGAGCAGTAACAATAACATGCAAATAATTTTTTGAAAACAGGACAACGAAATTGTTACACTGGTGCCAAATTCGTTTGATATACCTTTTGAAGCATCAAAGGGCAAGCCATCAACTGGTACTGATTTATAACCAATGCTCTTTAGCACTAACCTACAAATAGAGCGAACACATGCTCAGAATAGTCAAGACCTCAAAAAGAAATTGACACAACAAAGATCAGGAAAACAATGCTAGAACTGTAGTTTGCACACCCATACCAAGCAGCCTGAGTGGGTTTGTGTGCCTAAACAAGGTACATCATCTCGGAATTCTTTACTATGATTCAATAGGTGAATACCAGTGAACATGAATCAAAACCAAGCAAGCCTACAGGAGTATCAGATGCGTATATGTGACAAATGTGTCTGTGACATAATCTTGTATGCATAGCTCACCTGCGTACAAACTAAAGCATGGAGTCATAGCTAAAGTTCGGAAAAAGGATACCTGCAGTCAAGGTCTTCAAACTGTCCGGTACCGACTGCAACTTGTTTCCCGACGCCACCTGCAGAACAAGACCAATCAAGTCATGTAAGCTGCTGAATTAGGCATTCATGGATGCAAAGTTATTCCACATGCATTTCACATAGCGTTTGTAACATTGATGAAAACTTGTTTTTCCCAACAATCCTTGTCCTTTAGGAAATTATTTAGTCTTTATTCAACTTCTCAATATGTTAATTAGATCTCACTTGGAAAATAAATTAGTCTTCAGCATTCAACATAATTAACCAGATTTCCAATGTATTATAAACCTTCTGTCTGACGTCCAACTAACTGCATGCATTTTCTAACAAATAAACTAAAGTCACATGATATGCAAGACTATAAAGACATCAAGCAGAAAAAGGAGAAGACATTAAAAGAGGCATCTGGACCAGCTCCCCCACGACATGGGAGGATGAAAACTTACCTTCAAGAATTGTCTTCTCAAGGCGCACACCAGTAACATGTCCAGTTCCATCATCTGAATCTCGAAACCCATCTGGCTTCCGGAAGAAAACAAAATGGAGTTCACGTTGACCTGTACAGGAATGAGACGATCCTGAAATGGCTGCCTTCGAGAGTAATTCATACACCCTCCTTTGGGTTCTTCCTTTGCCAAATAACAAAACATTGTTTCAATAGCATCAGTTGTAAGGGTTTGATATTAAACAAGGGAAAACAAATTCCCCCCCCCCCCCCAACAAAAAAAAGAGAGAAATTCTACCTCATCTGCTGGGGATTTCACTAAATCAGCTTCCTGAATATTAATGAAGTGTACTGCTCTTCACATCCCATTATCTTCTTGCTGATGCAGTACACAGCTTTCTCGCTTCCTCCTTCTCCTTCTTGTGCCAACATACATCCCATGGCTGATGAAATGACAGATAAGTACAGAATGAGAGGTTGCCCCGGTATGGGTGGCATCAATACTGGACTGTTCTGGAGATACCTTTTAATGGCTTCGAAAGCTTTCTGACATTTATCGTCCCATTTGAATGGCACGCATTTCTTGAGCAAACGAAACATCGGCTTGCAAGTTGAGGTTAACTTGGCGATGAATCTGCTGATAAACTGGATTTTTCCGAGGAAGCTCCGTATTTCCTTCTCCGTTCGAGGTGGTTCCATTTCTAGAATGGCTTTGATCTTTGAGAGATCCACCTCGATTCCTCATGTGGTAATCATAAATCCAAGTATCTTCCCAGCCGTGACTCAAAATGTACATTTTTCGGGATTGAGGCGCAACCTTTATTTGCGGATTCTTTCGAAGAACTTCCTGAGAGCGGGTAGATGCCCTTCCCTTTCCTTGGCTTTGACAATCATGTCGTCTACATACACTTCTACTTCCTTGTGGCTCATGTCACGTAACAATGTCGTGGTTTCCCTCTGATAAGTAGCCCCCGCATTCTTCAATCCAAATGGCATAACCCTGTAGCAGTAGGTGCCCCATTCTGTGGTGGAAGTAGTTTTCTCACAATCTTCTGGAGCCACGAGAATATGATTATAACCTGAAAACCCATCCATGAATGACAGCAATGCGTGCCCCGCAGTGTTATCTACCAAGACGTCTATGTGTGGTAGAGGAAAGTCATCTTTTGGGCTTGCCTTGTTCAAATCCCTGAAATCTACACAGATTCTTATCTTCCCATTCTTTTTAGGAACAAGGACAATATTCGTGACCCATTTGCGGGTACTCACTGGCTATCAGAAATCCTACGTCTATCTGCCTTTGAACTTCCTTTTTGATTTCTAGAACCCAATCAGGCCTCATCTTCCTCAGTTTCTGCTTGACAGGCTTTGCGTCAGGATACAACGGGATTCGATGCTCCAGGCATATCCGCGTGCGACCATGCAAAAACATCTTCGAATTCTTTCAGGAGATCTGAGTGGGCTTTGAATTCTTCTGAAGACAGTCCGGAACCGATTTGAACCATGCGCGAATTATTTTCATCTTTCAAGTTTATAGAAATAACTTCTTCTTTTATAGGCTGAGCATGCCTTTCATCTTCCCTTTCGATTAGAGATGGAAGTTCTTTCAGAATTTCTTCCTCAAACCCGATCCCCTCATCATCGGGGTCGACACAATTTATTTCAGACACAACAAGATAAGCAAAGTCGATTACATTCATTTCAAAGGAGGGGGCCCCAGGGGCATGGTACATAAGAGTGGACTCAAACTTAAAAGAAAAATGATGACGCGGAGCATTGACAGGCTCATGCTCCGACTCAGACTTAGATTCAGTGTTGGACTCAGTTTCAATGCTAGACTCAGACTCCAATTCAGTGCCAGTGTAAATGACTTTAGGTACAAAAGTGCAATTTTTATAAGTTCCCTTGGCATTCATAATAAGTGTGGTAACATCCTCCAGAGCTTCTTGGCCCAGCATCATTAGCTTTAGATCCTTGGCAGGTTCCAAATCAGTCAACTTTGCAGCTGGCTCGCTTCTTCCCATACCTAATGGACTCTCTTCCCCGAATAGCGATAAAAGGTTCTCTGAGTCAAGAACTTCAATCCAATGTTGTTGGCAAAGATCTCAAACCTAGGCATCTTGGTTTTTGTTTCCATATCCCAGAATGGCTCTGGCTCGCCTTGATAACTGGCTTCCGGAGCCTTTGTGAAATGAATAAGCTCCTTTTTGGCACGGGCACGTGCCTTCCATCCATGACCAGATCTGTTGTTAGCTGATTCATAGCCCAGACCAAAGCGGTGATTGTTTGTCAGGAACTTAAGGAATTCTGTTATCCTTTGATTATTGAGCCCATGCCTTAAGCCAGGTAAGTATTCCATCTTCAGCATCACATTAAGGGCGGTTGATCTTATTGAGAAATCTTCGTCCATCTTGATGATAAGTACTCCACCGGAAGTGTCAAAAGAAAATCCTCCGAGGGTGATATCTTCTTCTTTATGAGTGATTTCAAGTAGGGGAGCATTGTCAGGGACATGCGGGTGAATTCCAGAATCTCCATGAATGGTCAAGGTTCCGGTAGCCAGCCCGAGCTGAACTTTTTGGTGCAAAGATGAAGGTACGGCCATAATGTCTGATCGATGAAACCATGGCCTGCCCAGCAGCAAGTTAAACGAAGAGGGAATTCACGACCATTACTTCCATTTCCATTACTCCAACCACATCTCTACGCGTATTGTCGTAAGCACGCACCCCGAGGCTGAACGGCTGGAAATCCTTGTTCTTAAAACCCAGACAGTAAGATGTACGCAGATGATAGACATTCAAAGCAGATTCGTTGTCTAACAGCACATCCGGTACCCACTTTCCCATGCATTTCAAAGTAATATGCAATGGCTTGTTGTGACCGGCCCCTTCTGACGGCAGGTCTTTCTCAGTGAGTTTTACAACATGCTTTGCGCGGCTGGGCGTAAGCAAAGCTACCATCGTTTCGGGAGGAGTTTAAAGTGGCATTTCCATGTTTGACAGAGCTTTGATCAATTTCTGGCGATGCTCTCGAGATGAGGAGAGTAATCCCCAAATAAACACTGAGGCTGGAATTCTTTCAAGCTGCTTCCGAATGGATCATCAGTTACTGGGGAATTTCTTGGAGGTGGCTCAACGATGACCCCTGGATGGTTAGGAGTGGAACTCTACTGAATGATAACTTCTGGAGGGTTAGGAATTGGATTTTCCGGAACAGGATCATCCCAAGTGAAATCTCCTGCTGGTACTTGGTTAGAAGGATTCCCACTTTGGAGATGGGTTGGTTGGTAGACTTGACCACTTCTGGTTATTCTGTTAGCTGTTTCTTCCCACAACTGCTGATTTTCGCCCCAGAAATCTGTGAATTCTTCATTGACTTTCCGTTTGCCGGCTTTGATGGCTTCCCTCTTCGGCATTGCTTCCTGATCTTTGGCCCAGAAATCCATCAGATCATTCTTGGCCTTTTGCTCTCCGATTTCTGCTGCTTCCATCTTTGCTTTGAGATTCTCCATCTCTTGGTCCTGCCAAAAAGACTGATCCAGCATAGCCTTGTTGACGGTCCATACCTCGTCATGGCCAACTCGAATATCGACTATTGATTCTTCATCCCAGATGGCAGCCATAGAATCAGTGATCAGGACTGATATGTCGGATGACGGTGGGAATGGCACTGATGGCCGTGGTAAAGATTCTTCAATGATATATGGTTGTGGGAACCAATCTTGATCCCCGAAAATAGTTTCTATGGCAGAACGACCTTCTTTTTTGGAAAAGAACGGGCGGTGTAATACTATCAAGAGGATGTTTATCAGGAACTGAATGATGCATCTCTTCATACCCTGGGACCAACACTTCTTAAGATTCAGACTTTTTAAACAGCACCATGAGTGAAATTGTGTCCAAAAGATCCATGCAGATCACTTCTTCACCTTGACTGATATTAAAGCTCTCGGGTATATGAACAATTGGCTTGCTATGGGATTCCGGGACGATGAATTGGCTTGGATTCCAAAGCAAAGAACCGAAGAATGCTTGTCGGGATTCCTCCCAATCTCGATCGCTCATGGACCATTCGTCTTCTTCCACAATATCACTCCACCTTGGCATTTGTATTGTACTGGCACATTAAAGGAGATGAACCCCAAGATCTTTTGGCTTAGAGACAACGGGCTTTGGCTCGATAGTTAGGATAATATAGAGGCTAGGGTCGAATTTAGTGGAGGTAAGGTCATTTAAAGTGGAGGTAAGGGAGATTTGGCCAACTTGGGTGTTTTGCTTGTGATTAGGTAAGAGATTGGAAATGGTGTTAGGCTTTTGGTCAGGAAGTGGAAGGGTTCCGTCGTCCACAAGATCCTGGACTTTATGCTTGAGATGGATACAGCTGTTGGTATGATGGACGGACATCTGGTGATAGGCACAGTAAGTGTTTGGGGTATGGTTAGGGGGAAGTTCTTTGGGTAATTCTCGAGGTTTGAGTGGTTGGATGACATTTTTGTCAAGGAGCTTTTTGTGTACTATGACAAGGGAAAGGGAAGTGGGCGAAATTCTCTTCTTGGTCGAGGAGCTGTTTGTTGGAAGTGTGACTGAGTTACAATCTTGTTGATAGGTTCAACTTTAGCAGGTTTGGGGGTTAGAAGAGCTAGCTTGGTTTTGATTGCAGTTGCTGGGTCCAAAGAGGGTATTGTTGTTGCCAGAATAAACTCGCCTCGGTTTAGGGGTTGATTCACCTTTTTCAAATATGCCGCTTCGGAGAACATCTTCAACGGCCAGGCCGGCTTCATAGAAAGTCTTGAAGCCAACGGTAGTTTGAAAGACCACCAAGTGCTTGGCAAAATCCGATTCCAGATTCCTTGTGATGATCCTCATTTGTTACTTTTCTGAAGGACAGTCGATCATTTGGGAAGCCTTTCCTCTCCACCTCTTGACAAAGTCAACAAAGGACTCGTTCTTGCTCATCTTGGTTGATTCCAACTCCCGGATGGTCATCTCGAGTTGAATGTTATAGTTGTATTGGGCGACAAAAGCTGCCCCAATATCTTTCCATGTCTTCTTCTTTGAGATATCCAGATTTAGAAACCAGCGGAGTGCAGGCCCGGTTAGGGTTTGCTGAAACATTTGGCCCATTGCATCCTTTTCGACCTCATACATGGATAGAGTACCCACGTATGTTTGCAAATGAGCTTTTGGGTCACCACTGCCGTCAAACTTGTCCCAATCTATCGGCTTGAATTTCTTGGGGAGCTTTGCATCTGGGAAAAGGCACTGTTTCTCCATATCAATTCTCGTGGCTGCTATCTTTTCCTGTTTCTGGACAGACTCCTCAAGTTTGGCTAGTTTAGCCAACACTGACTCCATGTTTTGATTGTTTGAGGCCCCTGATGGTGGCGGGAGTCGAGAAGTTAACTCCTGAATCATGAGCATCATTTGGGCCATCTGTTTGGTACTGTGGCCTTTTGTTCTTCCAAAACATCTTTGAGGATTTGGACTTCATTTTCTGCCGACATTGCTGAATTTCCGATTGACTGTACCGTTCCTGACTCAGTTCGAACTAATCGCAGATCGGGAGTTCGAGTCCAACTAGGTATGGGATTTCTCTTCTTTTTGCCAATGGTTAGTACTGATGACATGCACAAATGGAACTCAGAGAGTGCAGTGTATGGTGTATGTGCAAAATGGAAAAGAATCTATGTACAAAAGAATGATGCATAATGCATGAAAGGATTGCCCCAATTTTCTTCTTGTTTCGTCGGATATACTCAAATTCTCATGATTTGTGAAAACAACGGCCGAACCGAAGGTTGCCTACGTATCCCTATGAAGAGGAATCAGGCTGTGACGTAGTTCGAGATTACAATTTTGGCTCTTTTTCTCAAAATTAAGGCTTTTTATTATAAGCATTGAAAGATTACAAACTGACTCGATTTTGGCGTACATGGCAAATAGTACAATAAACTTGGTGATTACAACTTAACAACAGTACTGCAGACTTAATTAATCAAATAACCACAATAGACTTGATAATCAAATAACAACCACAGACTTGATAACTGGATAACAACAGACTCGATGATCAAAGTGCTGGGAAACGGAAGATGGTTCGATCTTCAAAAGGGGCCCTGATTGGCTGGATTAAGTCTTTGCATGATCACATCTTGAAACTGGCTTAATTCGGAGAAGTTGGCTTCGTTGATTGTCCAGCCTCGTCGGCCTTTCCTTTACCCTTGCCAGATTTGGACATCTATTTCTTTTGCTGATTCTCCCACGCAGCTTGTTCTCTAAGCTGTTGCGGAGTCATGCCGTCGTTATTGAGGAGACAGTCCTCAAAGCACGCATCACATACGCATTCTCCCAGTACTTGTGTCCCATCACCGGGTCTTCAAAGTAATAAACAGGCTTCCCGTCTGAGTCAAAATATTTTATGGGGGGCATAACCGCGAACTCCCCATCATCTTGTTCTACCATGAAAGTAATCTGTTCAGGGATTGGTTCCGATTTCTCTGGAAAGAAGAATTTCCATCCTTCGTCCTCATCCCATTGATGGGACATGCCTGGTATGTTTGCGTTAGCCAGCAGGCTGAGCATTTGATCGAGTTCTTCTCCCATGTGATCTTCTACTCTGAGCTTCCCTGGCTTATATTCTTCTAGCTCAATTGGAGATTGCTCAGGTTGAACCTCTTCGATCATCCATACTGGTGCTCATTGAGGGGTAATAAGTGTTGACTTGAACCGCTTGTTGTTTGGAAGATCAGCCATTATGATTCTAACATGAAAGAAACACACACACACACACTTTACTTTGGGAAAGAGAGCCATTTGTAGGAATGAAGCTTTGAAAAAGGGAATTCTTGTATATCCGACACAATGTGTGATTGTCGGGGCAACCCTTATGAATGTGCATATGATGCGATGTCCTAAGGCCAAACTACCCTACAGGTGCATGCAGAATGGAGACAGAATGTATGTACATGGAATAATATATACAGAAAGCGGTAAACAGTTAACAGGATATATCACATAATCCTACCCTGTAGGCTCTGTCGTAGGCTGAAAGGTGCTACAACTTACTATATGCAAAGGCCGGTTTTGGTTTAAAGGGGGTTCCCTAGACTAAAGCCAATATTTTCCTCCCAGTGCCAAGTGTACTGCATGGCAAAGGTAATAGCGGCATGCTGACTCATCATCGTCCGGGGTTGCCGAGAATCTTGGGATGTCCTAACACCGGCAAGCTGGGTAGGGTAACCAAGATGCAGCGGCGAGGCTCATCCAACATCGATGCATGTGATATGCAAAAGTTTAACATTAAATTATTTTCAAAATCCCACAACATTTTTCAAGTTTGGCTCACTTTTAAATTAATTAATATTTTGAAATTTTACACTTGTAAAACGATCCCCGAAAGCTTGACAATACGAACACGCCAAGCGCTGTCGAAGAAAGAAATGGTGCAGTAAATGGGCAACGCCCGACCATCCGGACTGGAGCTTTCCCGGTTGTTTGCGGACGGCGTCATGCGGCTCTTTTTTTGTTTTTGGAAAATGTTGATTTGAAAATGAAAACGAAAACGAAAAATGTGAGTCGCCACCTGGGCTTATTTTTAGAAAATGATTTAGGAAACCGTAAAAAAAAAAAATTGATGACTCTCGTGCCGATTTGGAAAAAAGGTTTGATCCGTGAAAAGATTCCTTGGATTCGGGAGCCAGGTTATGAACGGGGAATGTTTTGTTCAAAAGTACCCCGCTGGCCCGGGAAATCCCCGGTCTTTACTAAATATTTGTGGGATTTTCGAAAATGTTTTATTGAAAAAAACTTTAATTAATAAACACCTAACAGTAATAATAATAATAATAATGAACAAGAAGCTCCAAAACCATAATGGGAATAAAACGAAACAAAAGGGGTTAATGTTAATAAAATGAAACCGGGG
>JAXBDA010007490.1:0-17432 GCA_036023075.1 Gaultheria prostrata
CCCCCCTGCCTTCAGCGGCCAGGATCACTGCGAGGCCACAGCGGCTCCCCCCTGCTTTCAGCGCCCAGGGCGGTCCAAAGGGGTCACACCGGGACAGCTCCCCCCACACATTATAAATAAAAAGTTTGAAAATGGCACAAATGTTCATAATGAGCAAACAAAATGGGACATAGAGAGTATATGATATCGTTTTGGGATGTACGGTGTGTTTTGGCCTTAAAAATTGACTTAACTTTTTGTTTTTTGGTGTTTTTTTTGTTGTTTTTTGGTATTTTTTTAAGCACCAAAAAGTAAAAAGCTGGCTTAAATTTCTAGGCCAAAAACACACCGTACAAAAGTTCTTGACTCCGTCGCCGACTCGCGAGAAATAAAAATTACTATCTTCTATATTACATTACACAACGATTTTCAGAAATGTCTCACTCACAAGTGTCCTCCGTGGCACATTGAAGGGCCGTGATTGAATTTTAGCTTCATGATTCAGTTAATCCAAAGGTTCTTATCTCACTCATGTTCAAAATTCAAAACCCATATTGTTAGGATTTCCATCCTACGGTCAGGATTGATACTAAGTCAAATTAGGGGACGAGATCATTACCAAAAGATCTGAGGGATTTCCATTCCCAAAATTGGGAGATGCCAGTATCGATCTCTTCTACTCCTATTTCATCTTCTCTCCTCACCCTCTCTGCTCTTTCTAGGATCTACAACAAGTAGTGTTTGTTTGTTTGTTTTTTAATTTGCAGGTGTTGCTTAAGATCTTCAATAAAGAGTTATTTCAAGGTGATTATCTGCTAATCTCTATGCAATTTCAAGTGTTAATTCTTTCATTTGCTTGAGAATTTATGTTTCCTTTCATTTTGTTAGTTGTCCAATTTCAATAGACTGCTGAAGTGTAACGCTTAAAAGATGATGAGAAGATAAAAGAAAAATACGTTCTTATAAAAGTCACGCACAGTTGGTTGTTATACTGTGAGTAAGGAGTCTGCGAGGCACGGGCAATCCTTAGTACAGTAATATGATAACTTTCGAACGGACTACATTTTTTATTTAGTGCTATTCTCCTTACAAATTTCATGCTTCTTAATTACTAAGGTGTATTGTGATGGTATCGAGTGTGATAACATCCGTAATGTATTTCTGGCTTTAGACCATCATGTTAGAGCATATTGGTCGACTGAAAAGTTTTACATTTGTTGTTTTTTTGCTACATTGATTAAAAACGCCCGGAAATTGTTGAATTGAGAATTTGAGATCGAGCTTGCCCCGGAGAGAGTCCTAGAGGTTGAAATACCATTTCAAAGCAAATTCACTCTAAATCAGTAGCCTTTGAATTACAACATCTATATGTTAATTGCAATAACTAGGTGGCTGTCAGGAGCTTTGGCGGTGGGGGCGGTGATGTTTTGCACTGTGATTTAGAGTTAGGTTTAGGGTTTTCTTGGGGATTGGGCTTAGCCCATTTGTTTGAGCTGGGTATCTTTGTGCTTTAATGTTGTATTTGGGTTTTTAGGCCATCAGGTGTATTTTTCATTGTTTATCTGGGCTTTCAGGCCTTTGGATGTACGGGCTTTGCCCTGTGGATGTTCCAACTTTTGGTTGGATCTGTTCTCCTTCTCGATGTACCCTTTGTCGAGATTCTTCAATAAATTTTTTTGTTGCCGATCAAAAAAAAAAACTAGGTGGTTGTGTTTGCTCCAAATAGATACTTAAAATATGAAGAAGTTGATAGGCAAGCAGATGCGAAGATGTTCTAAACAATGATGAAGAAATTGAAGATGTTCAATATTAGAGGCACCCACGCTGAGCATGGAGGCTTTTTTTTAGAAGAGACCTGCGGTCTTGCTTTTTCGTAATTGAAGAAACTTATGTTCCTCCTTCGTGTTCTTTTTCCTTTAGTTACCATGGCACTCGTTTGGTCGGGCGTATAACTTGGTAGAAAAAGGTTGCTTATAAGCATGTTGATCATTGTTCATTTCACTTTTGATATGCCATTAACACGCTTTTTTCCTAATGTTTTCAATTTGGATTGAAATGATTACCTGGACCGATGGTTCCTTTAATTTTGATATCCAATTATGTACAGATGTGCCTTCAGGCCACCTCCCATACATTTGTAAAGATGGTTGAATAATATATACGCTCAACAGTAAAAATAAATAAATTTATTTAAATTGTGTTTGAAAGTGCTGCATCATGCCTTTAGGCACGGACAATTCTTAGTACAGTAATATACAATAACATTTTAGGTCAAATGAGAAAAGCTGGTCAATTGGACCGCTGAGTTGTGAACTTTTTTTGACTAGTTCAATCGTTTGACCACCGCCCCAACCTTCGTGCAAACTATGGTGCCAAGGTGATCATGTTTTGGATATCCGTACGTTTTTTTAATACTGTACATTTGTAAAATGGGTCCCACCTTTTATGTAGTTTATCAATATAAAGAATGGGGTAAAATGGGTCCTCACCCGCAACGGTGATGGAATCTACTCCTAGTGTTTTCGTTGTTATGTAGTTTGTTTCTCATTTGCTCATGGTTGTTACTCGTATCCTTAGCTTGTTTGTTTTTAAGCTTGCAGTGACTCCATTGTTATATGTCATTGTTATATGTCTCTGGTTACATTTATTAATGAAATTTCTATCTCTTTATTGAAAAAAAAAATGATAACTCACACGATGATCTAAACATATTTACCGTACGTAGCATTGCTCTCTTACAAATTTTTGTTAATTGAGCAATGTTACGTGTACAGATTTATACACAGAAATTCTGATAATTCGATGCATATGAATTTCTTGTTATTTTTTGAAATTCACTTGTATCAAATGGTTGGGAAAAAAATTATCCTAATTTATTCACAGAGACATCCTCTTATGAAACATTCAAAGAACTATCCAAAACATGATCGGACGGCTGAGGGGTGCATACCCCTTCCAAAAGATTTAGTAATTTTTTTGGGAATCCTACAATTTAAATGGTTTTTGAAATTACCCTTTTGTTATGTGGTAGCAAATTTGAAATTCAATGTCAATTTTTCTTCCACTTATTAAATTTGTAATGAGGGCAAAATTTGAGTTATCTCAATCTTTTCATCTTTGACTATTCAAAGTGGACAAGTAACCTATGTGTTTACATTCAAAATTATCATATTTAGTAATTAATGGACACGTGGTCAATAATACCAAACTTTGGTAACTTATTATGCATAAGAAGCACTAAATCATATTGTTTATGAAGAAAACAACACGATGTCGTATTGTTCTTTAAATTAAAAGATAGTTATTGGCAGTTATAGCCAGAGAGCGGTTAAAGGATGCAAATTGGAGGGCTTCGAAGCCACTTTATTAACTGCCACATGCATAAGCCTTATCTTTTTACACGTGTATGAAGTAGGCAGTCAACAGTTGAATTAATCATACATGGAGTAGATCGTGGGAGTTGGTTATACTTTGATTTAGCCATGTGAAAATATGATTTAGTAGTAAACCTTTCATGGTTTTATTCAAATTCTTTTGGAGGGAAGGAACATCATTTTGAAGTCAAACAATGGAGTTCAAAGCCAAGGAACCAGGTGGGAAATTCAAACTACAAGCAAATAGAAAAGATTGAAGAGTGAAGAAGTCCGGACAAATCTTCAACAAACAACAAAAATGATGTTTGGTTTGTTTTTAGGCAGTTAGAATTGTAGTTTTAGGAATTCGACTTAGTTTGAAGTAGTTTAGGAGTAGATGAAAATAGTATTTGTAACCATTTAGTGTTCGAAGTTCTTGTTATCATTCTATTTGAAGTTGAAGAAGATTTCGAAGTAAGTTTATTTCTGATTGATTAATCAAATCATCTTATTTCTTTGTTGTTCTTCAATTTCCATATAAAATTGATTTATATTTCTTCACTTTGAAAGAAAAATCCTCTTGATTGAGGTAATTGAACCAGTTAAACACAATCGTCTGATTAAATTTGGTTTTCCAAAGTTAATCTGAGAGAGAAGACCTAAAAATTTTCTCTGGCACGCTCGCACACAATAATAATTTTTTCTGTTGTTGAGAAGTAAAAAGACCAAACACTATGACATTCCAAAAGAAAAAACAGAGCAAAATTTAAGAACGAAAGGAGTATAAGCTAATTCATATAACGCATGCATGGGGGCCAGGGGGGCCCTATTCTTCTCCTTCTCTTTCTACATCTCTCGCTATGAGATCCAGGCGCCTAGGGGGATGGCGTTTCCGCCTCTTCCAACCCCTCCCCCCCTTCCCCCTTCTCTCTCCCATAACTAACCACCCTTTATTTCACCAACCCACTGCTTCGAAACTCTCAGTTGCCTCTATTAGTCAACTTCCACCATGGATTGCGGTAGAAGATTTGAACCACCATCATTGGCTTTGATTCACACCTCAATAGGACTAGATCCGTGGAGCACATGAGATTAGGGTGGTTTGGCGAAACCTCCTACGAGTAAGTGACCAGAGACGTGGAGGCGGCTCCGGCGACAGATCCGACGACTGGAGTTCATCTTTTCCATTTTTTGTTTATTTGTTTAGCTATTCCTTATGTGGAGTATTTACCCCCTTCCAAGGGTGGTTGTTCGAAAGAGGGTAATTGTTCTTTGTACTAGGTGTATTCTCATCCGAACCATATGGATAACCTGATTACCACTGAGGTGGTAGCTTAGTTGGCCAAAGTGAGTGGGATATGATTCCCCTCTCTCTCTGTGCATGGACCTCCCAGGTTCAAATCTCTCACATGCCATTGCTGGGACTTGCATGCGTGAACGAAAAAACTTCTTTTGAAAACATTTCATACTACTAAAATTCACTAGAAAAATGAAAGAGTGGGAGAATGTAAAACGAAGATCAAGAGCGGGAGTAGATTGTCCTTTCTTTTTTTTTAATCTTTTATTTGAAAATAGCAGGATTTGATTGTCTACTGAAAATTTCAACCCGCGTGTTTTTATCCTTTCCTTTTTTCATACAATATACATCATCAGATTAGCGGGAAAATTAATTAATTAATTATTTTTTTTATACAATATACATCAGCGGATTAGCGGGAAAGTTAACGCGGTGGTATCTTATCTTTCTTCATACTCTCTTCCTTTTACGGTTTTACCGGAGGCGACTCGTCAAACAAACTGTTTGCCGCGGCAAATTTCCAGTTCAGGTATCTCGGTCTTACACTCCTCCTCCCAATAAAAATACTCTACCAACTCCACCACTACAAAAGCAAATTCCAATCAAATTCTCACCAAATCGAAACCTTCTTCCGTTCTTCCCAATCACCATTCTCATCAAATGATACCACACTTCTAAAAATGTTAGGGTTTCGAAAATGCCTTTCTCTGCTGCTGCTGCTGCTGACGATTTCAGTAACAGTCGAATCCAGTTGCTCCAAAGGCTGTGACCTAGCCCTAGGCTCCTACTACGTCTGGTTAGGCACAAACCTCTCCTTCATCGCCAACATCACCAACCAATCTTTCCAATCCATTGTGAACCAGAACCAGCTCCCCAACGCCAACAGCGTCGCTGTTCCAAACGCCAACAGCGTCATCTCGGACACCCGCATCAACGTCCCGCTCACCTGCGACTGCATCAACGGCAGCTTCCTCGCCCACCTGTTCGACCACGATGTCATCAGCGGCGACACCTACGGCCTCATAGCCACCCAGTACTATTCCAATTTGACGACGGCGGACTTTCTGCAGAATACTAATAGCTATCCCGCGAGTAATATTCCGGATACGGCGCGGGTTAACGTGCTGGTGAATTGCTCGTGTGGTGATGCGTCTGTTTCGAAGGATTACGGGTTGTTTGTGACGTACCCGCTGAGGGAGGGGGAGACCTTGGATTCGGTTGCGGCCGGGGCGAATCTCACGGCGGATTTGCTGCAGAGGTATAACCCCGTTGCGAATTTTAGTGCCGGGAGTGGGCTGGTGTATATACCGGCCAGAGGTGAGTGAGTTTGTTTGTTTTTGAGTATATTACAAGCACAAGTATCTGTATCTGAATTATGTCGAACGGATATAAAACTATGCCCAAATTTAAAGCCTGCTAAGGGGACAAATGGTTCCCATTCGGAAGAAACAATCAATCTTTGCTTTTTGCAAAGGATTAACCCTGACCTTCTCTATGGACGTGTACAATAGTCGATCTGTGCTAGCCACAGTTGGTTGGCAAAGAGGGTGAGAAGTAATTCCTCTTACCCCACTCAAGTAGGCAATTGTTGAAGAGGGGCAAGAGATGAGTTTTTGTTTTCTATGGTTGGGATTAAGGTTTTAAATATCAGCCATTATGTTATCCTATTGATAGTATGGGTTTTTGTGCAGTTATATTGGCCAATGGTGAAAAAACCGATATGTTACACCATGATTGATTGAAAAACGCATGTGTCTGGCGCTTCCAATTATGTTATGTATTTCATTTACGATTCACGGACTGGTTCATGGGAGCTACGACCATGCTTAACCGCTACAGCTGATTTAGGCAATTTTAAAAGTTAAATGATTTTAAATTTTTTACCACAATCAGTAGTCCCGCTACGTAATGTTCTGCACTCTAAATATGGTTGCATTGCGAATGACCGTTACGACTTATGTGTCGTTATGTTGCTGTTTAAAACCTTGCTTAGGTTAGAAGAGTTGGGATGTGATTCATGTGATTATTACTCAGAATACTGCACTTGTATGCGTGGTTGACCACCAGTTGAATTTGTCACTTAAGGTTGTATGAGGTTAACACATATAATTATAGTGATGTGGTTTTAGCTTTGCCGAGTGATAGTGCCCTACCCCACATATAGTAGGCAAATACCGGGCTTAAGGTTTATGAAGGGCAAGGTGGCGTGGGGAATGTAGAATTGAATTTTAACGAATAGTTCCTGACTTCTTGAAGGTAAGAGTCTTCTCGGCAGTTAGCTAGCCCCTGTGGTTTGACGTGGTTTGTCATTAACCTGGTTCGTGGCTTTCCCCGAATGAATATGTGTCGAGTTGGTCGGGAGGATCTCCAAGCCCTTTTTTATGAACTATTTTGGTCATCAAAAATCATGTTTTTTGGGTGGGTGTGTGCCTGTGTGGTAAGATAGAATTAGAGATGAGCATAGTTGCGTATTGTATGGTAGCAGCAATTGAAAATAAAGAAAACTCGGTAAGGTTATTGTTGGCGCAAATGCTAAGGAAGGGACATACATAATTTGACTTATGATTACAAGGTAGAGAAATGACAAATTTGTCGGTTCCTTTTGATACTTTTTTCTTGTCCCAAAAAGATTGCCCTTTTAAAAAGTAAATGGACAAAAGTTGATTCGTTTACTCTTTCACGCTATCTTTTAGAGTAATCAATGGTAATAAGAGAAGGCAATCATGATGTTTCTAAAAAAATAGAGATGGAAATTTAAAAAGTGCAATGATGATTTTCCCTTGATTGGAATCCCCAGAAAGAACCAACAAATGGGGACAGACAATGAGGCATGAATAAAAAAGATCCAGTAGCCGACCCCAATTGAGGATGCCCCAAAACTGAGGGGGTGTGTGGGAGCCAATTATTTATTGATTTTGAATTTTGGATTGTAGATTATAGAGATTAATCAGAGTCTGTAAAAGTATTTAGATGATATGTGCAAAAGATATTTTTAACAAGCGTAGTGTTCGATATATGTGTTTAAAAGATATTTTGTCGAAAATAGATTTTGGATTGCATTTTAACCATTTTGTAAAAGCGTCCCATCCCTTCCCTACTCACATGATTGGGGCCCACATGCTGGTCCCTCTGGGTTCCTCCCTAAAGCAAAATTCATCCACTATTTGGATGTATGGCTGCGGATATGAGTGGTAATTGAGTACAAAGTGGATAAATATATATGTACTTGTGCAATTTAATGAATGAAGAATGCAAAATGAAAATCGAAACCGCAAAAGGCTTCTTTGGCGCTAATTTTTGGATTTTCCATTCTCCAGTTCATTTCGATTATGCATTTTCTTAGAATTTATCCTCAATAGTGTGGCCAAACACCCAAATCCCAAACTGCAAAATGCAGAATGAGAAGAGTAGGCGGCCATAACAACCTGTGGTTAGGATCTATCATCAACCTGAATAACTGAATAAGAGGCCTCTCTGGCAGTTGTTTCTAGATGATTTTCGTATGTCTTAGTCGTGTCCTCTCTGGAATATGTCATTGTAACATTAGCTTCTAAATAAAATCATTTCGGTTGTGTAATCGGCTTGGCAACTTTGGTCATTACTTGATGGTTCAGTTTGAGTTCAATGATATGGAAACATTCAGTGATCCAGTCTCTTGTTCAGATGCACCAATATAACAAATGCTCTGGTATAATAGAAATGAAGAAAAAAAAGAGTAGGACAAATGCATTATCACCTCTCTGACTTTATAGAATGCTTCATGAGTCTAGGTATCTTACCACTTACCATCCATTTCTGATTTGTTTGCAGATCAAAACGGAAACTATCCACCCTTGAACCCCAGGTAACTTTTGTTTGAAGTTTGATGTGTGTTGTACAACTTCTTTTTCCATTTTGGCATTGTCTGCAACTTTTTAACTTGTGATACTTACTTGTTATTTTCTCCTTTGCAGCACAGGTGCCTGCCTTCTTTGCTTTTGCTGCATTGTTCACTTTTAATTACCCCACTCTGATTCAAATAGAGGAGGATAATTATGGATCTTTGCTGGTACTTTCAAGCTTATGTTTCACCTTTCGTACAAGCAGGACTATCAGGTGGAGTCATAGCTGGGATCGCTGTAGCAGGAGTAGCAGGGGTGCTGTTGGTGGGATTTTGTGTATATATGGGAGTTTACAGAAAGAAGAAAGTGCAAGATCA
Organism: Gaultheria prostrata; assembly: GCA_036023075.1. NCBI lineage: Eukaryota > Viridiplantae > Streptophyta > Magnoliopsida > Ericales > Ericaceae > Gaultheria > Gaultheria prostrata. The sequence goes on from JAXBDA010007490.1 coordinate 8,828, forward strand.
TCTATTGCTTTCTACACCATCTGAAAATCAATCATTTTATGCTGGAAGAAGTACTTCTTCTTACTTCTGCCTTATTTTTAATTTCCATGGATGTTTTGGAATTGCTATCCCCTCTCAAAATAAACTTTTCAATTTTGACACAACCAAATTTTTTAAGGAGAATCTTCAAATTTCATATACTATAGGAGTCATTCTTCAGGTTGTTCCTGTTGTTTTATTACCAGTACCTTGTACGGCTTCGTATACCTAGTAACTCTGGATTCCTGGACCTTTTCCCTTTGTTTTTTCCCATATTACATTTCTCTTACACTCGTGCATGTTTTGATTCACATTCCCTGTGGGTCTACATGCTTTGTCCAACTCACATGCTGCGAAGAATTCAGGTAAAGTGGTGAATATCATTGACACTGACACATTTTCCTCTTGCTTGTGAGTAGGCACAAGCTCCACGGGTGGTGCTTCTTTAGGCCTTGGCGGCATAACAGTGGACAAATCAGTGGAATTCTCTTATGAAGAACTTGCGAAGGCAACTAATGACTTCAATATCGCTAATAAGATTGGCGAAGGTGGATTTGGTGCCGTTTACTACGCTGAGTTGCGAGGCGAGGTTCGTAGTTGTTAATCTCATCACTTAGCATAACAAAATGGAAACAGAAAAATGGATACCAGTTAATTACCTTCACACTTTGCAGTGAGTTGATATAATTAACTCTGTGTCTTGACTGACTTCTCCATTACTAAGAAACCACTCACTCTCTCATATTGGCAAGCACAAGTCTGCTTCGACCAATGTTGTATTCATTTCTGATCCTAAATATGCATGTGATTTTTCTAATTCTTCCTGAGGAACTCTTGTGCAGAAAGCTGCAATCAAGAAGATGGATATGCAGGCTTCAAGAGAGTTTCTTGCTGAGTTGAAGGTTTTAACGCATGTTCATCACCTGAACTTGGTAAGATTGCAACTTTCTTGACGACAATTTGTTTTTTGTTGGTGGTTTTGTCTTTTTCCATTTGTAGCCAGTTATCAATAGAATTGTATCTCATGACAGGCTTACTGTTCTTGCAAAGTCTGTGAACTTTCCTTCTGAAGTAGTATTGGCATTTTACATCTTTCTAGAACTTCAAGATAGTAGCATGAAATCATCGTATCTATATATCTATGGATGTACGGTTGTTACCATCAAAGCTAGTATGTCATTCTTGCCTTGTAGAGATGATAGATAATAATTTGTTTTCATGTAAGGTGGTGTGATATAGATGGAATGTTTGAGTAATTAGGGTGGGAAAGAAAAACTTATGTTTCTAGTTAATACCCATTACTGTGTAACTAGGCTTTTTGTTAGTACTCCTAGACTAACTAGGATAGTAACATTAAAAAATGCGTGCGAGGGAGGGAGGGAGGGTTTAATCTGTTTTGACCTTTACTCTACAATGTAAATGTGTTGTACTTGACTTGATAAGGTCTTCACGACCTTCAGAACCTTTTGGAAAAATAATGGTTGAGTGTTTATTTCAGTTTGGGAATCGATTTTGTTAGAAAACTCTTGCACTTGCCATCATGTTTTGTTATCATTATTCATGTCTTTCAAGTAATCTTGAAAATTGTCGGTTGTCCCTTCGGCCACAAAAATATATTGGTGAAAAGAGTCCCATCTTTTGTAATCGTCTAGAAGTCCTCCATAGCAAATCAAATGTTGGTTGTTTAAAGTCCCGATATTCAGTGGTTTAGTCTGCTAGGTGAAGTATGCTGATATGCTTGCTGGTGGCGATATGACCTTTCAGCAGTATCGTGGATTTAGAATGGATCATTTTTATTTTATTTTTTTTAATGGCTATTTTAAGTGTTCATCAATGGTTAAATTTGGTTCAAGATTCTTTTCTGCCTTTTTTTTTTTGGCTTCGAACAGGTTAGTCTTCGAAAAGTCAGGTGCGTCCCCCTCTCTCTTCCATTTTGTACTTGGTCATTGTAACTTACTCTTTCGCATCTAATGCAGGTGCGCTTGATAGGGTATTGTGTTGAGGGCTCCCTTTTCCTAGTCTACGAATTTATTGAAAATGGCAATTTGAGCGAACATTTACGTGGATCAGGTAACATGTGCATGGCAAGACTTCATTTAGTGGTAGTTCTCTTGAACAATTACAATGTACCTTTATACGTTTCCAGGGAATGAGCCGTTGCCTTGGTCTACCAGGGTGCAAATCGCACTTGACTCAGCGAGAGGACTTGAATACATTCATGAGCATACTGTTCCTGTCTATATACATCGTGATATAAAATCAGCAAATATATTGATAGACAAGAACTTCCATAGCAAGGTTGTGTTGATGCTCTTTCCTTGTAGTATCTTATTGTGGACCATGTAAAAGTTGGTTCATCATTATTCTAATGAAATTTTCTCCTTCAGGTTGCAGATTTTGGTTTAGCAAAGCTGACTGAGGTTGGGGGTACGTCACTGCCAACACGTCTCGTGGGAACATTCGGATACATGCCACCAGAGTACGATAACTTTGATGTTTATTAATGATAAAGTAAAATCCATTCGAATTATAAACCTAGGATTGGGGATGTTTTGCGGGAGATGCGCTGCTTTATAATTTCATAAGTAAACCAATCTGATTTATTTTTGCACCCTCCTATGTGAACCACAGCAAGTCCACGTTTCATGAAAGTTTTTGATATAGTGAAAATAAGTTTCTACTCTAAATTTATGGGCTGATGTAGCTCAGCCTTGAAGAAAAGAAGAGTCCAGGGACCAACTAGCTCAGAAAAAGTAAAAAAAAAAAAAAAAAAAAAAAAAAAAAAGCCTTCGCCTTAAGTTCTGGCTTTTTTCAATTTCTTTGAGCCATTGGTGTGAATTCATTAGACAATACCAAAATTGATAAGTCTAAGTCGGTTGATCTTAAATCTATGCGTCCTGAGTTTGACTTTACAGAGAGTCCTGACATGAATATATGTTTGTTTTATCTGAATTAATATCCACTTGAGTCTTGATAATTCCTATTTTGTCACCGATACCTATTTCGCTTCACTATTTTCCGCTCCTTTTAGATGACTAGTTCTTTTGCCATTAAGAAGCTTATTCTCGATCGACGAAGTGGAAAAAAGGTTGACTTGTTAAAGCCTGTGGGCATAATACGATAGTTTTGATTCAAGCACTCTTTGATAATGACATTACAAGACAAGTTAGTCATTTGCGTATACGACCTTTGCCTGCTAATATAGAAAGAGCAAGGTTTTGGCATTTCTCATGGATCAACTTTACTATTCTTGTTTGCAGATATGCTCAGTACGGTGATGTTTCTCCGAAAATTGATGTCTTTGCCTTTGGGGTTGTTCTCTATGAACTTATTTCAGCCAAGGAGGCCATAATCAAGGCAAGTGCTTCCATGGCTGAATCAAAGGGCCTTGTTGCTTTGGTACGTTTTCTTGCATCCTTGTATTTTTGCCGATTATTTAAGCGGGATGATGACATCTCCGTTGTACTCAAGATTACAGAAATTCCAATATGCTCTCCTGGTAATAGGGTCCAGTGTGTCCTGATGAGCTAATTTTTGTTGTGCTTCTCATTGTTCATAGTTTGATGAAGTGCTTAGTCAGGAAGATCCAAGAGAAGACCTTAGCAAGCTGGTTGACCCCAGGCTTGGAGATAACTACCCTCTCGATTCAGTTCACAAGGTATATGATTTTTTTTACTGAAAAGCATTGGAAGTTCATGTGGCAGTGGGTGTTTGTTGATTATGGTAAAAAGCTAATTTTTTCCAATGGAAGCTTATATAAATGGAACTTCCAAATCATCAACTTTGTCCAGCTTGTTTAAGGTATTGTTATCCATAAGACGAAACAGTCGAAAGACAAAAAGCCTATAATAAGCTGCAACAGACATCCTATACTGAAACTTATCTCATGGAGTTTTGTGACTGATCTGGTTGCAGATGGCTCAGCTAGCGAAACTTTGCACACAAGAAAATCCTCAACAACGGCCGAGCATGAGATCAATCGTTGTAGCATTAATGACTCTTTCCTCAACAACAGAAGATTGGGATGTTGGCTCTTTCTATGAAAACCAAGCTCTAGTCAACCTGATGTCTGGGAGGTAGAGAAACTGCTTGTGAACAGTACCCAGATGAAGCTTGTTGAAGATTTTAAAATTCAAATATGTTTTGTGTACATTAGTGATTTTTTGCACGTAAATATGCATTGTTTCCGGAGAGTGCATATTTAGAGACGAATTGTAAAAATGCTTGATTTTTCATGGTAATCAAATGATTAGTAGAAGGGTTGCATATCAGAACAAATCATTGCCAGGACTTTCATGTTTTCTGTGTAATTCTCATCAGGATCTCTATTTCACCATTTTGGACAAAGTAGAGAGGAATAACAGCAAAAGCCCCAAAATTTGCTTTGCACCAGGCTTGCTTAATTGACCCAAAGTTGTACATAAGCAACAGTAACTCAACAAAGGAAACGATCAACTGTTCACTCAACAAAGTTATTTTTGGTGCCTAAAAAGGAACAATACCAGTGATTTAGACTTTGGAGTGGTTTAGGCCTCGTTTGAGTACACCATTTGGGAAGGAAGTGGGGTAGTTTTCAATGAAAGGGAAAAAGAAAAAAAAAAAAAAAAAAGAGGAAAGAAAAAGGAAGTGGAATAGTTGCATTGAAATTTTTCATAAAATGTTTTGGAGATAAGTTTAGTATTTGTTATTGTGTGTACAATACAACACACTCTTTTACCCTTCTTTCACTCTGTTCAATTCTTGTTTTTTTTAAGCCTACTTTATTTATTTAAGTTGCCAAATCTATTTTTTAAGACTATAACATTAATAATATTGGGTTAGACAAATGAAGTCTAAGTTTATAAGTAGACATATGGTTTTTTTTAATCATTAATGCTATATACACAACCTCTCATACACATTCTCGCTCACACCCACTTTGGATTGCTGACAAGTGTCATTTATCTCTCCTGACTTCCAAAATACTCTTTTTTAATACACATTTATTAATAGTGGTGGAGCTAGGATTTGGATTGAGATCTATTGGAAAGTAGTAAAATATAATAATAATAAAATTTAGAAAAATATTTGAATATAAAAGTAGAATTAGAAAGAGAAAATATTTTAATATACGTAGTAAAATTAGAATAAAGAGCTGAATTTAAAATTTTTTTTTTTTTAAGTCTCGGTCATAATTTTTTACTTCTTCAATTCTTTCTTATCCGGGACGAATTAATAATTCATTAAAGTTAGACGCAAAGTTAACAGGACTAGAAAAAATTTACTACTCTAAACTGGAAATCAAACAAAATACTACTAGTGATTTGTAGTCCTTCCTCTTCCTCTTTCTCTTCCCTTCCCTTCCCTTCCCTTCTAAACAAAGCAGAGGAGATAACAGAGGAAGCTCCTCTGTCTTGGCAACACTCATGGCTAAAAGTCCACTCTTCTTCAAAGACATCGACGGAGAGTGAGAGAGACAGAGGGAGGTTTGTTATATAATGCGCTGTTCAATGGCGCCGTCTTCATGGATGCGGTCTCTCTTGTCTCCGTCCAAGAATTGGTTTTCCGCTCAACCTATCAAAGTCCTCTCCACACGCCTTCGCGACCATGGTTAGGGTCTCTCTCTCTCTCTCTCTCTCCAAAGAACTCTTTGTTGTTATACGTATACGTTTGTCAGATCTGTATTTCTTCATCATCTTGAACTGGGTTTTGTTGTGTGTACGTTATAGAGCATAATTTAGTTTAAGCCTTTTGGGTTTAGTGTAGATTTGATTTTGAGTCGTTAGAATGAGACTTGGCAAAGAAAACGCGTGCAATTGAGTGAAAGGGGGACAATTCTTAGCTCTCAAGAATTGCCCACTCATTCTAATAGTAGTGGCAATTCGCTATTAAGTCTGCCTCTGATGCTTTAAAAGGAGAAGGGCATCAAGTTCTCTGTGCTCCATTGATTTGGTTTACTAAGAATGTTCCTTGGTGTGCCTTTATTATTTGGCTGTGCTGTTTCAGTGTTTCGGTAGACTGATTGTGCAGTGGAATATGGATGTTGATCCTCTTTGCATTTTTGTACATGATCATTTGTTTTTGAGTGTCCTTTCTCTAGTGGGATATGGAGAAGGGTCCTTGGAAGGTTTGGAATGATTAGAGCTCCTTCGTGGTCTATAGAGTTATATTGGGCTGTCAATCATAACTGTGGGAAAGGGTTTTATGCTACTCTGCGCAGACTCGCTTTGGCAGCTACTGTTTATCATCTTTGGTCAGAGAGGAATGCAAGGTTTTTCCAAACAAGGCAAAGGTCTCAGTAGGTAGTTTCATAGTTGTCAAATCGCGAATCGAATTGTGAATCGGATTGACCCTTTTCCGAATCGTGAATCGAATCAAATCGTGAATCGTAATGATTCGGTCTAAGTTTAAAAAATACTTGAAAAATGTGTATGCAATTGCATAATAAAGATGCATTGTAAAATTGACAAATTTAAGCTTAAATCAGTATTGAAGTTTTTTCTAACATAAACCGATGATCACATGGTCTAATAGGAAAGAGTAGATATCTGTTCATGAAACTAAATACTATAATAAAATGGATATATGCATATAGATATAAATATTCATTATAAAAATGAAAGCTTAGCCTTACAACAAATAACAATAAAAGTTTGTAGCCTAATAGGTACAAAACTAGTTTATATGGCAAAATTACGGTAAAACAGCTAAAGTGATTTCACATTAGTCGAATGTAATAATAGTGAGAAACCTTGATTCGCTTATAGATTCGTATCGTTTTTGCATGAATCATGAATCGAATCGCGAATCGAACCGTGAATCGTATGATTCACTACCGATTCTAGATAAACCTTGATTCACCTATAGATTCGTATCGTTTTTACATGAATCGCGAATCGAATCGTGAATCGTGCGATTCTGACAACTATGGGTAGTTTTTCAAGGTATTGCAGACGATCTGAGAGGGAAAGCTTTGTCATGGAGGAACGTGAAGCAATCTGCTGCAATTGCTCAACTTTGCTGTCAGTGGCATATTCCTTTTCAAATTTCTAGTACTGATAGGTCTAGAGGTGGTTGAGTTTGAGGCTCAGCTGGTTGTTTTGGTTTGAGTGTTATTTTGCTCTTGTTGGTTGATTGTCTTTTGTCTTCTGCTCTTGGACTTGGTTGTATGTTGTTGGTCTTGGACTGCTTGTTTTTTTGGCTTGGTTTCTTTTGGTATAAAATTATAAATTTACCCGAGAAAAAAATGTAGAACCGGAATACTTTTTCTGATAGGTCAGAGTGCCCGGGCCAGCTAGCTTGCTCCTCAACCAATCTCTGGGACCAATCCCACCATCCATTGGGGGGCCTCCGCCTCATAAGAGTTTATAGAATCTAAAAGGTTTCCAACTTGAGACCTAAGAGGGAGCAAACCCCTAAATCCTAGGCCTTGATCAGCTAGCTAGCCAACCCTTGGGGTACCCTCATCCATATGTGCCATGGTTTTATTTCCATTTGTTCATGTCACGTCAATTTGAATTTTGAGCACTCTTATGGTTCGTATTGTTTCCGTATTATCAATCAAGATTGTTCTATCTCTTTACATCTCTATTGTCATTTCGTAAAGACAGAACTGACCCACCAATCTCATTTGGTATGCAAGAGAACATAAAGAGAGTATTTGGGAAGTAGGATTCAAGTAGTTTGTTATCCCCTCTTAGTAGCAGAATCCTTCTAAGATGGGTGCGCTCTCTGGACAGAGCTCGAATCTGTGCTCCGTAGATAGGATCTCTCTCCCGTCCAGACAAGAACCTGCCCCTAAATAGGATGAGAACTTCCACACTAATGTTAAGGACGAAATTCTCACTTCTCTTTCCCAATATATGCAAGGAAGAAGAAAAACAAAAAAGAAGTAAGAGAGATTTAGGACTCTCTTTCTCGTCTTGTATTCTACTACTTATCTACGTGTCTAGTCCATATATTTGGCATTAAAATGTCTATTGGGATGTCATTTCTCACTCATCTTTATAGGTATAAAATGTTTATAGATACGCTCCCTTTGCAACTATAATACATATATACAATACTCCTACATATAAATATATATACATTTATTCATATATATATGAATATTATATCACCGCTCCCAACGTAGGGAGCTTCTAAATACCACCGCTCATCCGCACCCACTACTTCTCCCGCCCCCGCTCCGTGCAACTAAGATTCCCCTCCCTTTTCCCTTGCATATGATGGTCATACTCGAATCTGTATTCTCTCACTTGGCTTTGTGGTTTGTGCATAATTATACGTATGCAGTCCAAAACTTCATTCCACAGAGAGCTAATTAATAGCTTTTACTACTATCACACAAGATGTATAGTGTGAGATGTTTGTGCCATGATCACTCACACTTAATGTTATTTTTATTTTGAGGTTTATTTTGTAGTTTTACCAGCCTTTTATAAACAGATAACGACATAGAACCTTTGACACGTCCCCCCTTCCATGAGTAGAAAACTCGTATGACGTGCAGTGGCGTAGCCAGAAATTTAGCTCAGTGGGGGCACCATTATACATGGTCTTAAAATTTTTCTATCTTCAACTTGTAGTAAACACTAATAACATATAT
>JAXBDA010007491.1:0-17429 GCA_036023075.1 Gaultheria prostrata
GTCCTTAGGAGAACATTAGTATATATATATATATATATATATATATATATATATATATATAGAGAGAGAGAGAGAGAGAGAGAGAGAGAGAGAGAGAGAGTCCACTTCCTATGTGGGATCCCACACTTTAACAAAGTGTGGGAGTCACCCAATTCTCTCATTTTTGGATCAAATTTCGACAATCCGAACCGTTCAATGAGCTTAAAACGTGTTTTTAAGGGCCAACGCGAAGATTCGTCAAAAAAAAATACTCGGAAGGGCTTGATCCGAGTAGTTTTTTATACAAACCATAGATATATATTTTATGAAAAACTGCTCGGATGAAGCCCTTCCGGGTATTTATTTTTTAACGAATCCTCGTCTAGACCCTTAAAAACACGTTTTAAACACATTGAACGGTTCAGATCGTCGAAATTTGATCCAAAAATGGGAGTCCCACACTTTAACAAAGTGTGGGATCCCACATAGGAAGGTGTGTGTGTGTATATATATATAGGATCAACTTCCAATACCCCCCTTATTGAATTTTTCCATGCAGACATAGCCAATTTTCGTGTTTCCGGACCTAAGTTCGACGATCCAAACCGCTCAATGTTTTTAAAACGTGTTTTTATGGGGCCCTCGAGAAATCATTAAAAAAAAAAAATACCCGGAAGGGCTTGATCCGATCAGTTTTTGATAAAAACGCTATCAAAAACTGATCGAATCAAGCCCTTCCGGGTATTTTTTTTATGATTTCTTGCGGGGCTCGTAAAAACACGTTTTAAAAACATTGAGCGGTTTGGATCGTCAAAATTACCTTGGGAACAGTGAGGATAAGGGGCCCTTATTGGAAGCTCCTTGTATATATGTATATATAAGTTGCAGAGTTTCTACTCTTTTTAGTTTCCTCTTTTTGTTTCTTCTATTAAGGCACCAACTTGTCACAGATATCTGAGGTTGTCAATAGTATGAAAGATTTGATGGATTACTGCAGAGATCAGAAAATTGGGCCAATTGGTGAGTACATTTTGTCTTTTATTCTGGCATGTTTTGGAACAAAAAGAAAACCATCCATCTCTGGAATGAAACTTTTATTATTCAAAACTATCCCAAAAGCAAGGCTACAAAAATATTTAAAAGTCTCAGACTCAGAATAAAGGGGTAATGTTGGAAAATGAATACATTTATTGTTTGTATTCTTAAATGAATATTTTTATTGTTTGTATTCTTAAAAAGTCCTTAAAGGGACCGAGGTTCATGGGTGGAGGGTGCATCTCTACCCAATTGTGATGGTCTTTGTTTGTTTCTATCTTCTGGGTTCAACATTTTATTCTGAAAAGCAGTTTGGAAGGATTAGTGAGGGCAAAAATGCGGTCCATAGAAATTAGATTGGAGGTTTATGTTGTTTCAGTTGGAATGGTGTTTTTTATTTACCCATCCATATTCTTCTCCTTTCTGTGCCTTCGTTCATGGTGAACTCTTTCTACTCCAGTTCTTCTGTTTTGTCATCAGGCAATGACCCAATTTTGGGTGGCAGGAATGAACAAGGGATAGGAATATTCGATGCTTAGGGTCCTTAGGGTTCCAGTGCTTAATAAGAAATAAAAAAATTAGCTTGTTTCCTAGCTCCCTCCAAAATATGCAAATAAGTAAACAGCAATAACGAAAAAAACTGAGCTAAGGAAGTAAGAAATTGATTGCTAAACGATTTAGCTTATTCTTTATTTTGCGCTATTTCCTATCAAGAAATAAGTAATTAAGGATTGCAAACCTACCGGCCCTTATTCCAGCATGGGGAGCACTTGGGATTCCTGTATGGTTGAATATTGTGAGCCACCCAGCCTTTTTCAAATCAGCGGTCACATATCCCTGTATATCGTTGTCAATGCAAACTTTATTTCCTCAATTGTGCTACCATTGTTTTACTTTTATCTTAATTGAACGATCATTTTTGCAGAGGGATTGAAAAGCTATCCTCGGCACGCTACTGCCACCAAACTCCAGATGCAAAAGATGCAAGATATGGACCAGATAGCAACCATACAGGGTCTTCCAACCGATCGGAATGCTCTCAATAAGTTACTATCATTGAATCCCGGACTAAACAGCCAGATGAGGAATAACCCCCATTCGGTGGGCCAAGGAGCTTTAAGCGGTTCCGCACAAGCTGCTTTGGCACTGACTGGCTACCAGAATATGATGATGAGACAGAACTCAATGAATGCAAACTCCAATTCAATTCAACAGGAGGCGTCGTCCTCCTTCAACAGTCCTAACCAGAATCCATCTCCTTCGACTTTTCAAACTACGCAGAATTCACTGGTCAGTGGCTTTTCAAATACCCAGACCCCGCAGCAGCAGCGGCCAATGAGTGGCAATGGGTTACTCCAACAGAGCCTCCCACAGCCGCCTCAAGGGAACCAGAATATACCACAGCACGTGATTCAGCAACTACTGCAGGATATGAGCAATAATAGTGGGGGAGCAAATGCTAATGGAAATGTGACAAGAGATGGATTAGGGTTTGGAAGCAATGCTTCAGCAGGAGGTACTGCAGCAACTGTAAATGCGGTAAAAAACAGTGCCGGCCCCACACCAAGCAGAAGCAACAGCTTTAAAGCTGCTTCCAACAGTGATTCATCTGCGGCTGGTGGAAACAACGGGTTCAACCAGAAAACAAATAATTTGCCACAGAATCTTCATTTGCCAGAAGAAATGATTCCGGATATAGGCCATGAGTTCCCAGAAAATGGGTTTTTTAGTAGTGATCTTGATGATTATGGGTTTAACTGGAAGGGGTGATATCTACCTTTGGTGCTGCTTTTATTTTTATTTAGGTGAGAGTCATGCAACATATCTCCTTGTACAGGAATCTGATCCAATTTTCGCCTACCTTTTTTTTATTCTCTTTTTTTTCAATTTGTGGAGCTTGTTGTGATGTTTATGCACTTGGTACTCCTGTAGGTATTTAGTTTTCCTCCTTTTTTCATTGTTTCCCCCCATCTTTTTCTGTGGGTTTGCAGCTGCCAAAGGCTTGCAAGTGTAATCTAATGGATACAGAACCTATGAACAGCATGAGGTTCGCCTTAATATGGGATTTATATATTTAATTCCTTGTGTTTAAGTCATTTGTTTTTTCTGCTTTGAACCTAAATCATTTCCCAGGTGTTGATTATAACTGATTCCTTGCACTGATTCTAGCCAAAGATCGAGACTCTCCAAGACGGTTGAATTTTGAGCTGATTGGATGCCCCTTTTGGATTTGACCACGAGAGAGTTCAAATCTTTTGAAATCACTTTCCTAGCTAAAACCTTTTGGAATCACTTTCCTATTTATCGCATTTCATGAATCAGCTAAAAATCAAGGAGGTTACGTACGCAACAACAAATTAAGTTAGATTGAATATCAATAGGCTTAGAAAAGGATCACAACTTGCCTTAGAAAATTGAAGGTCTATTTTCATAATTATGTCCATTTTTTCTCAGGTGAGAATCCTGATCATGAGCACGGGAAGTTCTGCAAAATGAACCGTCCGAATCACATCAATGGTGCCTAGCCAACACCACTTCACAGGTGCAGAACACCCACCCTAAACCCTCTTTCCCAGTCACGGTTTTTCAATGTTTCACTTTGGACATGGTATCCTTACGGAGAATCAGAGTCTTCTTGAAAATAAAATCATAATCTAATCAACATTCCAGAAAAGAGAAAATATCTCAACTAGAGACTTAATGAGTCGATAAGTAATCTTTAGAAACAAAACTTAAGCTACATAAAAATAAAAGTTCAAGAAAATCAAGCAACAAGCTCGTCATCTGAATCATCACCATCTATCAAATCTATCACCACTGCCCCACCCTCAAGTCTTGCGTTCAGGATCCTTTGCTCCCAACCCCTCACACTTGACTCCGAAGTCCGGAAAACAGAAGGTTTACTTGCCTCCTCCACCTCGTCCTCGGCAACCTTCTTGGGCCGGTACTTCAATGCGCATCTTCCTGATGGGTCAATAATTTCCACGTCAAATGGCAAGGAGAGTGGTCGCCCCACAACTCGAACGTGTGAAATGCTGCAAAAGGCCAACAAGGTCGATATACTTGAGAAACAAATACTGTAGACTGTAGTCTGCATATCTGACAACCAATTTCGGCCAAACAGTTGAATGTATCAGAAATTATTGAAATATCAAATATCTGACTTTCTTTGATTCATGGTTATATCAAATATTCAGTGAAACTTAAATGGAAGTTAACAAATTGAATCCTTCCTGGCAGGAACAGAATCATAAGTTCTTTTAACATCCCAGCAGGGTCGAGACATTTAGTCTTCCATGTTGGAACTTGTGGCTCATATGGAGCGGTACCGGGAAGTTCTAATGAAGGCCAGATGCGAAGTGGAGCGGAGTGGATTCAACTGTTGGGCCAAGCCATAGGCCCGAAGGCTTCAGGGGGTGCGGGGGGCGAATGGTACGGTGTAATTAGGGTTGGAATAGGAGTAGACATTATAAATACTACCTATTGTACAACCCTAGCAGACATTCGATCAAATAACAAACTCACATTTTGGGGAACCATGTAAAATATTGTTGTCGTTCTTTCTTTACTGTTTTTGTATTCCATATTGTGTGTGATTGGTTTGTGCGCTAACATTCCAAAACAATATCTAGGGTCTGACTAAATGATACTCTAAATACGTAAAAGTTATGAAGTTCCTTCTCCAGAAATGTTATGTCTCTCCAAGCAGAACTACAACAAGAACTTGTTAGGAATTTGCAGAAACTCAATACGGGATCTAAGGAATATGGACAGAGAAGATAAATAAATCAAATGAGCAAATGTGCAACAACTCCCGATGACTCGGATGTCTGCCGAGTGTGGGCTACGGTGCTGCTGTTATTTTCAATGATGATGAAAAATGAAAAGATGCCTTGTCCCAACTATACCAGAAGAATACCACAACTACACTTCATAGTTAGATACGCGATATGCATAAAATAGACACTGTACAGTACCATCAGGCTCCACGGTTCATAAAAGATTTCAGTAGGCAGTAACCATACTATTGAATTATGCTTGAAGTTGAATTCAGGATGTTTCCAGCAAAGGAATGAAAACTCACAACTTAGCAAGAGGGTTGTGTTGGTATCTTTTAGCATATGATACGAACATCTCCAATAAAAAAAAATTATCCTCTTCGAAAGCTTTCGGCATGGTATCTCTCACTACTATTTTGTGATGGGATATTTCCAACGAAAACAAAAATCTTCCCTTTCAAAAGGGTCTCCTGCTGCAGAGATGTGATTGGTTACATTACATCAAACAGGAATCACCAAACTTATAGACCTAAGACTTGATCATTGTTCTGTATGGCAGTCCACAACTCGTGATGGAAGGAAAAAAAGTTCATTGAGCGAACTATGGAGAATCCCACATTCAGAACACACAAAGCCCAGGTTCAAAGCCTAAGACATGATCATTTATTTTCCTGCTACATACTTCAATTTAGGAGGAAGATGACATGTTGGTAAGAAATAAGTAAAATGCACATGAATCACATGAACAATATAACCAAACAAGAAAATTGAAATAGTTAATAAATTATTAATTTTCCTAAAACAGTAATAACATAATGAGGTCAACTCCTGGAGCTCCTAGAGTAAGGGATGCCCCTTGCTATAAGATTTCTTTCCTGACAGCCTGCTTTTAGAGTTAACTCTTCTCCCTTGGTCTTCTTTATTGTTTTTATTTTTTACATTGGAAATACCTACTCGAGCCTAGCCTTGGTCTGTGACAAGGCTTTCATGTGGAAGGTATAAAGATTGATACATAAGTTCCTTCATTAGATGAGCCTAGAGGACGTAGCCTCATATAAACAGGAACTATTGTTTAGGCAATAAGACACAATTGCTTCTACAAGTAATACCAGCCCAAGTATCCTCTTCATACACGTTAGAGATAGTTTCCATGAGTTCTTCTTTAGATGAGCCCTCATCACAAGGTCACATTCAGTTACTAAAATTAATATAGGGGCCATGCACTTGGGATTAATCTAGCATGGCCATGCACAAGGGAATGTTGCTGACAGCGTAACGACAAGTCATTCCACAAACAGTACGGGTAAGTATAACAGGAGATAAAGATTTGACGAACTAACCATATGTAGTATAAACCGTCAAATGAATCTCTCTTTACCCTACCCAACAGCTCTATTTGCAGGATTCCACCTATGCAAAGAACAGGTTCTGGAAGCTTGAACTTCTGCAGTCGATTCTCCTAATAAGCATGAGAAAGCCATCTCAAACTAATTAGCTTTGAAATAAGGCACTAAAAAATGATTGACACTTGGAATATTGAGAAATAGAACTAAGTACGACTGCATTTTGTTCTGGAATACGAACATAGCATCTTCAAGACATTATATTAAGTTTGCTTGAGGTTACCATATCATAAGTTTTCCCGTGTGATAAGAGTGAAATATATTCACTTTTTCGAATGGTAAGACATGTTAACATATGATGAAACAAAGACCACGCCATACAACATATACATAGGCTGACAAGTATCTATACAAGAAGGGAGAAGACAACCGTCCAAACCTTCATATGGGCCTTGCGTCTACCATTGAGCATAAAGGAGTTGCTTCAGTTTAAACATTATTCGCTTCAATAATTGCATATGGGTGTTGTTTAAAGCTGAGAAAGTTGAAGAAAAAATAAAATATAGTAAACCACTACAATTTTTCCTGCTAAATTGATTTTGCTAGACCCGTGAGATTTACCCTCATTTTTTCCTTCCTCCCCTACTTTGCTTCCCACAAAGAACACATGGGGAAGCTGTCTTGTTTCCCTCTTTCCTTTTCCCTTTGGCTTCCTCCAGTCTTTTGTCCTACCAAAAGAAATCTAAGCCACTCACATATGAATTGTTACACTCACCTGAACCATTGGAAATTGTGGTGAGGTATATGTCCATATGAACGGGCTGTCAGTGGACTCGTGACCAGCCTCAAACTCATCTCTTGAATTACTTCCTATACCAATTGGGGACCTGGGATGTCCCATTCGAAACCGCACCGCCTTTGCAGAAAATATAGGAAGGTCAAGTCTAAAATATGCTGATATGGAAACATAGTTCTGTCAGTAGAAGAAAAAACTGAATGCAGAGTCCAACACAAGAACAAGAACACCACGAGGATAGAGGTGTTTCGGTTTAACCTTGGAATGGTTGTACATGGATTTCAGTGGCCACACACAACTTTGCAATCAACTTATAGACTAATGTCTCAGGAACTGTAGGATCACTTTCACCTTTGCTGGACCAGTAAGAAGCTCTACGTCCAACCCTATCTCTTGATTCCAAAGTGTTTTGAATGCTTTCTCTAGGGTAATGATCAGTGCTAGATGCACTAATGGCCTTCGCAACACAATCTTTTCTAATGAAAGGGGTAAGACCTCGTGCTAAAAAGGCATAGATGCTATGATCCCTCTTCATGCTCTCCCATTCAGAAGAACTTTGAGGGCCGACTTCTACAGGTTCTATCATGTTTTTAACTTCAATAACATGAGAAGTGTAAGCCAATCACATTAGCTGGGGTTATCTAAGCCACTAATCTCGTTGATTAACCGTTAATCTGCTGTTAGTAACTTCTGTTAATTGTAACGGATTCTTCCTCCTTTTGTATCTTCTCTGTTAGTTAGTTTCTTTTCTTGCTTTTCCGTTATCTTCACATTTGTATTCTCAGGTATATATGTACCTGTTATGCTTGTAAGTCGGTGACGTGAAAATACAATTCAACATTTTCTCTCTCTCTACGCTTTCTTCTTCTCTGTGTTAGGGTTTAGTTTTGTCTTCAATTACAGTTAGATT
Organism: Gaultheria prostrata; assembly: GCA_036023075.1. Taxonomy (NCBI): domain Eukaryota; kingdom Viridiplantae; phylum Streptophyta; class Magnoliopsida; order Ericales; family Ericaceae; genus Gaultheria; species Gaultheria prostrata. The sequence continues at coordinate 7,843 of JAXBDA010007491.1, forward strand.
CAGAAAATCTTTATGGTATCAGAGCAAATTCGACATCTGTCAAGGATTCGATTCTGGTGAGATTCTTGAGATTGATCAAAGAAGTCGTGAAATCACTCATGGCGACTGGAATGAGTTCTTCGTCTTCGTCAACTGGTTTATCAGAGGCTACGACTGTAAGATTGAATCTACCTCCTTCTCTGATATTTCTGGCTTCAAATATACATTCATTTGTGACCATTAAATTGGATTTGCACAATTATGTGCTGTGGAGAACACAGATAGAACATGCATTGAAAGCTAATAATCTGTTTGAATACGTCGACGGTACAATTTCATGTCCATCAGCTGATACTGCTCGTACGACTGAAATTACAATGTCTGAACCTGATTTAGCACTTTGGAAGATCGTTGATAGTCAATTGGTGTCGTGTCTGATAGCTACTCTCTCTGCTACTACATTACCTCTAATCCTAGGGTTAGATCATGCACATCAAGTGTGGGAAATTCTTGAGCATCGATTCAACTCTGTTTCCAGGACTCATGTCCATGATCTAAAACGGCAGTTGGTTAGTGTTACAAAAACCTCTACCCTAGAAGCATATTTTGACACTATTAAACAGCTATCATACAAATTGGCTGCAGCAGGAGCACCTGTTTCAAATGAAGATCTGATTTTCTATACGTTACATGGCCTACCTGTTGAATTTGACCCTGTGCAATCAGCACTTGGTACGAGAGTTGGAGAAATTTCTTTTGAAGAACTGATAACTATCTTGAATGGTGAAGAAATGAGAAAAAATAGGTCATCTGGTGCATCTGCTAACTCCAACCTCTCTACTTCAGTTTTTGTTGCTTCACCTAGGCCGACTATTTCTGAGTCATCTTTAGTTCAGATTTCACCACAACAAGGATCATCTTCTTCTTCTAGACAAATTCCACAACAAGAAGTTGGTTTTGATTCCTCACAGATGACTCAGATGAGGTTTCCATCTCAGCAACAAATGATGATACCATCTCAGCAACAGAACTCCATGTTTACTGCACCATTTCCTCAGTTTTACAACAATTTCAGAACAAATGACAGGTCAAGGGGATTCAGGTATCAAAGAAGTGGCAACAGACCTGCATGTCAGATATGTGATAAAACCAATCACACAGCTAAAAAACTGTCATCATCGCCTAAATTTACAGTATCAACCAAATTCTTACAACGCACCTCTGTCTTCTCCATCATATCCTCAAGTTCATATGTTGCAGTATCCACAGTCTACTATGCTGCACTATCAGAATTCACCACCGCAAAACACAACTGGTTTTAGTCATCAAGCTTACATTCCACCACCAAACTTCAGTGCTGGGATTCTTCCAACACCACCTCAAGCTTACATGTCTTCTACCTTTCCTCCACAACACAGCTATCAACCACCATCCTACTATCCATCTGGCACCATTGCATCATCAGCACCATCCTCCTCTTCTACTGCACCTTTTGCTTCTGGGAATTGGTATTTGGATAGTGGTGCTACCAACCATGTCACAAATGAGCTCACAAATCTCTCTCTTCAGCAACCATACACTGGCACTACAGGAGTGATGGTTGGCAATGGTAAATCTCTACCTATTCTTCATGCTGGACATACTGTTTTTCCTACTTCAACATCTACATTGTCTCTTAATCAGTTGTTGCATGTTCCATCAATTAGTCATAATCTTTTGTCAGTCCACAAACTTGCTACAGATAATCATTGTAGATTGGTCTTTGATGAGTTTGGTTTTGTGATTCAGGACAGAATCACCAACCAGATTCTGCACCAGGGACCTTCTCATCAGGGTCTGTATCCAATTCAGCCCTATACTAGAAGTCATCCTCAAGCTTTGGTATCTGCTTCTTCTTCTTCTAGTATTCCTTCTTCTGCAACCTTGTGGCACTGCAAATTAGGTCATCCTAATGCTTCACTTTTGCAGTATCTAGCTTCTCATTTGAATTTACCTATCAATAAACCCTTTCATATCAATTGCACTTCATGTAATGTGAATAAAAGTCACAAACTTCCCTTTCATTTGTCTGATTCTTGTGCTACCAAACCATTTGAGCTAATGCATATGGATGTTTGGGGACCTGCACCTATTGCATCTTTCAGAGGTTTCAAATACTACCTTGTTATACTTGATGATTTCAGTAGATATTTGTGGATTTTTCCTATGCATTATAAATCTGATGTTCAAGGTATAGTAACTCAGTTTACTGCCTATGTTGAGACTCAATTTCATGTGTCTATTCAGTCCTTTAGGTCAGACAATGGTGGGGAGTTTATAAATAAATATCTCTGTCACCTCTTCCTTGAACATGGTCTTGTTCATCAGACCTCTTGTCCATACACACCTGAACAAAATGGTAGGGCAGAAAGATCTCATAGACACTTGATGGAAACAACTCTCACACTCCTTTATCAAGCCAAAATGCCTATTGAATTTTGGATGGAGGCTCTTCTTACAAGTGTCTATCTTATTAATAGACTTCCACACTCTGCAATTCAATATCAAGTCCCTTATACTTTGTTGTTTCACACCTTACCTGACTACTCCTTCCTTAAACCTTTTGGATGTCTGTGTTTCCCGTGGCTAAAACCTTATAGTCCACATAAATTGTTTCCTAAATCTGCTCCATGTGTTTTTCTGGGATATTGTACTACCACTAAAGGTTACCGGTGTTATGATCCAATTTCTCAAAAAGTATACATTTCTAGACATGTGAAATTTGTGGAGTATGATTTTCCCTATAGTTCTCTTACTCAAAAGTCATCTTCTTCTGAATTCCGTTCTCCTTCTTCTGCTTCTTCTCTGTATTTTGATATTCACCTAGCTTCTGAAATTCTGTTCCTCTTTCAGTCCCTACTATTCCTGTCTCTGTTACAGTTCCTACATCTTCATCTGTTACTCATTCTTCTCTGTCTGATATAACTTCCTTACCAATTCAGTCTTCTTCTTCTCCTAATTCTGCATCTGAACCTGTTGTCTCACAACCTGTTGTTCCTCCTTCTCTTGCAACTCATCATATGCAGACAAGATCTAAACATGGTATCTTCAAACCTCTTGTTCCCTTTTCTTTGTCTCTCACTGCATCACCTACTCTCACTTCTTCTGAAATTTCATCTAATATTACTGAACCTAAAACATTTTCTGAGGCTCTCCAGCATGTTGAATGGCAGAAAGCCATGGCCACTGAGTATGAGGCATTACTTAAACAAGGTACTTGGTCCTTAGTTCCACCACCTTCTGCAGCTCATGTTATTGGTTGTCATTGGATTTTCAAACTCAAACGACATTCAGATGGCACAATTGCTCGATACAAAGCAAGATTAGTTGCAAGAGGCAATCAACAGACAGAAGGGATGGATTATACTGAAACCTTCAGCCCTGTAGTTAAACAACCTACTTTGAGGATAGTTTTGTCTCTGGCTGTTCATTTTGGTTGGTCATTGAGGCAGTTAGATGTTACAAATGCATTTCTCCATGGTGTTCTTCAAGAAGATGTGTTTATGACCCAACCTCCTGGGTATAAAGATCCATCCAGACCCTCTCATGTTTGCAAGCTACACAAGGCTCTTTATGGTCTTAAACAGGCACCTAGGGCATGGTATGCTTTGTTTTCTAGTCATTTGACTGCTCTTGGTTTTCACAACAGCCTTTCTGACACCTCCTTGTTCATTAAAGTCTCTGGTTCTGAAATTACCTATGTTTTGATCTATGTTGATGACATCATAGTCACTGGTAACAATAGCTCTTTTGTATCCTCTTTGCTGACTCAATTGCAAGGTAAATTTGCTCTTAAGGATCTGGGTGAACTTCATTATTTCCTGGGTATTGAAGTCTTTAGAGATTCTTCTGGTATGTTTCTCACTCAAAGAAAGTATGCTTTGGAGATTCTTACCAAAGCAGGAATGCTTGAATGCAAACCTAGTTTATCACCTTCCTCCACTAAACCTTCTTCTCTTGATTCCTTAGCTCCTTTTCCTGATATACAACTCTACAGATCTCTTGTGGGTTCTTTGCAATACCTTACTATCACCAAACCAGAAATTTCTCATGCTGTTAATTCAGTATATCAGTTCATGCATGCTCCTACACAGTCCAATTTTGCAGCAGTTAAACGAATTTTACGATATGTGAAGGGTTCCTTGCATCAAGGTCTGCATTTTACTCGGTCTTCACTGTTTTTTACTGCCTATTGTGATGCTGATTGGGCTGAAAATCAGTCAGATAGACGTTCTACCTCTGGATTTTGTGTATTTTTGGGGGATAATCTTATCTCATGGAGTGCCAAGAAACAACCAACTGTTGCCCGTTCAAGCACTGAAGCTGAATACAGGGCATTGGCTCACACCACTGCTGAGCTTGTTTGGCTTCAACAACTTCTTACAGACCTTCATGTTATTTTGGATGGTGTTCCAGTGGTGTTTTGTGACAACCTATCTGCTATTGCCTTGGCTTCTAATCCTATATTCCATGCTCACACAAAACATATTGAAGTGGATTACCATTTTATTCGGGAGAAAGTTATGGCTAAGCAAATTGCACTACATCATGTTAGTACAGAGGCTCAGACTGCAGATCTTTTCACCAAACCATTGCCTGTGACACGATTTCAAGCTCTTACGTCCAAACTCAAGATTCAGTCTCTGCCCTTGAGTTTGCAGGGGGCTGTAAGCCAAGCACATTAGCTGGGGTTATCTAAGCCACTAATCTCGTTGATTAACCGTTAATCTGCTGTTAGTAACTTCTGTTAATTGTAACGGATTCTTCCTCCTTTTGTATCTTCTCTGTTAGTTAGTTTCTTTCCTTGCTTATCCGTTATCTTCACATTTGTATTCTCAGGTATATATGTACCTGTTATGCTTGTAAGTCGGTGACGTGAAAATACAATTCAACATTTTCTCTCTCTCAACGCTTTCTTCTTCTCTGTGTTAGGGTTTAGTTTTGTCTTCAATTACAGTTAGATTCAGAAAATCTTTAAGAAGCACTTGATATTTCAGGAAACATACGTAACCAAAGCTGCTTAGAGAGGCCATTTTCAATCCCTGAATAAAATTTAAAACACATATCAGAACTAATCACAGAAACTGATTAAACGACTTTTGTTTTTTTCTATTTTATCGATCAACAATCAAACCTTTTTTCCCGGGAACCACCCTGGGATGACTACAGTAAACCCAGTTGCTCATATCCATAGATAATAGATAAAGAGATACAGTGATTGAAATAGGAATTCATATTTTATAACAAGCATTTGGAAACAACATTTTTATGCAAGGGCAGTACCGACTCCATCTGCACCGAGCCACACTGCCACAGTAAATAAACACTTCCTCCATCCCACAATCTTAGCCTTCTAAGAAAGAGAAATCCAGTTATTGCATACAAGTTCAAATTGAAAGGCAATTACCATCAATTTTGAATAGATTCATAGCCAGTCGCAAAATACTTTGACTTTGTAAACAGGATTAACAATTTCTGCCAGTCAACTTCAAATTTAGTCCTTAACCGTCCGAAGACTGTTATAGACCAGGATTCAGAATTGTTACAAACAATAGAACTTGAGCATAGAGGTCAAAATTGTCCAAATTGATGAGATTATAAACAGATTTGACTGGCAGAAATTCACTGACATAATGATTATGGAAGTAAAGTTCGCAATTTTCAACTGTGAGCTCACCAAACTGGCGCCAAGAACTTGAAACTGAACAAAAACGGACAAGATCGGACGGGTCCTCCAAACACGTGAGGATCTTGATCGCTATGTCGGGTCCGAGCAATTGTATGAAATCTCTACAAGCTTCCATTTAACCTGATTTTGATTGCAATTTTACGAGTTCACAGAAAATGGGTTTTTAGTAGTGATCTTGATGATTATGGGTTTAACTGGAAGGGTGCAGTGCCGATCAAAAAGAAACTGGAAGGGTGGAGTGCAAGTCGATTGGCAGAAATTCACAAGTGATCTTTTTCAATTGAGGAACGTATAGGACCTGTTTGTTGGGAGTGGGGTGTACACCGGCCCGGTGGTCCGCCCAGCCCGTCCAATCCAATTTGATTTTTTTAGGGTTTACAATACAAATTTAGGTTTATAGGGTTACACCGGGTTAATATTTTAAGCCCGATTAATTAATGGGATGGATTTGAAAAAATCTCCAAGGCCCAGCCCAAGCCCGGCCCGAATATTAATATTTTTTTTGTAATAGAATATATATATATACCCATACTCCCGTCGAATACAAGGGAGAGACTAGAGGAATTTTTCTACATGTCAAGCTTTATGAATGTCGGAGAGTTCCACTTTTTGAACAATTTTATTACCTTTTGAGAGACAATTCAATTATTATAACCATAATATATTGGGTTTGTTTTTACAAGAACATAAAACTTTAAGTATTCCCGGTTGTGAATTCTAATTTGTGATCGTTATAGTTGATTTATTTATGTTTATGATCACACTTTAGAAAAATAAATGGGCTTGTTGGGCGGGTATGAGAAATAAAATTTTAATTGGACTGGGTTTGAGAATATAAATTGAAGTCCGATTCTTAAAGGGTCGGGCTTGGGCATGCACAAGTCTCGTTAGTATCTAGTATAAGCCTGACCCGAACCCAGCCCGGCCCGAGGTATGTGCACCCCTAGTTGGGAGGGGATGGGAGTGGAACGAGGGTGAGATCGGGACAGGGCCGGCTCAAAGATTTTGGGAGCCGGAAGCGAACTTACACTCTATGTTTTGCGTACAAATATCGGTTAATAGAGAGTTTTTATCAAAACTATTGCAAAAGATTTATCATTACAAAATGGAAATGACTGTGTCGTTACCATGCCAAAATTGTCAATTATAACTACTCTGTAAAATAGTGGCAAAAGTCCAAGTATCGTTCCACAAGGACAAGAACACGTTTTCTCAGTTTCAACCAATTTTTATCCCAATTCAGAAGCGAGTTTTGAGTTTCGGGTGTTGAATCCTAAACTAAAGAAAGTAGTGATTTTGTAAAACAGTTGGAAAAGGCTCTAGGGATTCGAATCCAGCTTCCTCCTTATAACATGAGTCTGCTTGGTTAAGAACTACACATTCAAATCAACACATATTCACGGGAGACCGATTGGTATAGACTATTGTTGCTTGGTACGAGTTGTCTTACTAGTACGAGCTGTATTAAAGTACAAATCGTCTAATATCGCTCCAAGCTGAAATTGGCTTTTCAGGGGCTGAACAAGTCAGAGAACTGGTGAAGTTGGCTGAATATATCCGGTTGGATATGGTGCAATATGTCACATTGAAGACTTGTCCGGACACATGGAAGACACTTTTGTGAAAATTTTTCTGCAACTTGACTCCAAACCTTGCTTGCTCCTCCTAGCTCGCATCCACAAGCTCTAACTCTCGCCACTTAGCTCCAAATTCGACACAACCGACTTCCAATACCTGAAACGCAAACACACAAACATATCTATCCAAGTAGCATTAACATGGAATTATAAAGCATAAATTGGGGAGCTTAAATATGAAATTTAAGCTCGTATCAGCATATAGTTAGTCAAAAATAAACAACAATTATAATATTTTAAAATCCATCATTTATATATGTATAGAAGGCTTAGGCAAACACTATCCGGACCTAATACTGCAATACATATATAGGGATCCTAAAAAATCGAAGGTCCCTATTTTTAGCATTTTTTGTGGACCTGAATCCCAGGCTTCTTGGTCATTGCCCTTGAGCCGGCTCTGAACCGGATAAGCTAAGAAAGGAGAGTCCTCATGCGATGCTTGGTTGACTCTAAGCACCCAGATTGGTTCTTCTTTAGTAAGAATATATGCTTTGGTATTTTTTTGTCTTTATTTTAAAAAAAAATTGCATTTATTAGTTTTGCCTCGATTTTTTGCGGATTATTGGTTTGTCTCGAGACTCTCGACGGGATGAATCTAAAGAATAGACAAGTATTAACTACACTAATTTTTTTGTGAATAAAGACAAAAAAAATAGTCCGATAATCCACAAAAATTTGGATTATTTGTCTTTAGTGAATTTTTAAAATATTTTTATAATAATTTTTGACTTTCCAGATTTCTCTCGTCATGACAAACCAATAATCCACAAGAAAATTGACGCAAAATTAACGAATGCAAAAAAAAAAATTGAATAAAGACAAAATAAACCAAATGGTTTATTTTTGCCAAAGCACATATTTTTCATTTCACCCACTCATATCAACTACCAAACAAACTCCTTGTTAGCTAATCCCTCTTTCTTAACTAATCCTCCTAACATACCCTTCTCTTATCCACCATTCCTTATCCCACAAAATTGTATGTGTTTTTAGTTTCCCTCCTTTCAATTGTCCCCTCGTTGGGTTTTTTTTTTTATAACTCAGATGTCCGAATTAGCTTACTCGAATCTCCATTAAATTTCGGAGATCAATTCTACCATCCACTACTATAGGTCCCAATTAAAGCCGAAGAAAATCCTCAGAATGAATTGGCCTCAAAGGAGAGAAAAGTATAAAACCTGATTTTTTTGTGGGTTTTTTAGCTGCCAAAGGCTTGCAAGTGTAATCTAATAGATACAGAACTATGACCAGCTTCAGCTTCGCCTTAGTATGGGATTCATATATTTAATTCCTTGTGACTTTTTTCTTTTCTTTTTAAACATCAAAAGGGTGGAAAAGGGCGATCAGCGTAGCAACCCTCCATGGACATAACCATTAGGGTTTCCGACCTGTTGTAGAATGTCCGGTTGAGCCATAGCTACTGTCCGAATAAGACAGACCATCACCACAACACCACTTAGGCGACTAGTTGGCCAAAGGCCCTCCTTGCAAATCCACACAAGTTCCAGAATGGCATGGGAGGGATTCAAACCTGGGAGGTCCATGCACAAAGAGTGAGGGGAATCTTATCCCACTCACTTTGGTCAATTAGGCTACCACCTCAGTAGTAATTCTTTGTGTCGATATCGTTGTTTTTCTGGATTGAAGTTGTATCTTTACCCAAGAGCACCATGGCTGGTTTCCCTGCACTGATTATTGCCAAAAATGGAGACTCTGCAGGTGGGTGAAACTATTGCGGTTTTCAGCTGATTGGATTTGGATGCACACCTCTCAGATTTGAGTCCACGAGAGGGTTAAATTTTTTGAACAACTTTCCTACTCTTCTTATGTGCCATAAATCGGCTATTAAGCGAAGAAGTTTCTTAAACAAACAAATAAAAAAAACACCAAGTTAGATTGAATATCAATAGTTTTAGAACAAATCACAACTTGCCTGTGAAAAGATGTTATATTTCCACTGTTATGTCCATTTTCCCCCAGATAAATGTCAATTGATCATTTTTCGAACCGAGCACAAATGTTTGAGGTTTTACAAAATAAACGGTTCGCAAAACGGTAAAGCCTAATTCCATTGTTTCGCTTTTGGCATGGTAGTCTTACACTCTTACTCCTAGGGCCTGTTTGGCTGGTGCCAAAACAAGGGGCCAAAAATTATCAGGGGTCATAACAGTGGGCCCCATACCTTTGCCTGGGTTTGGCAACCCAAAATTCCTCCCCTCTTCGTTTTCACCCCTTCTACA
>JAXBDA010007492.1:0-17428 GCA_036023075.1 Gaultheria prostrata
TTGATTGTAGTAGATCGTGGAAGTTTCAGCAATGCTTGAGTCTTTGGGCTCGCCCAAGGGGGTTTGATCTGAAGTTCTTGATTAAAGGTTTGGAGCTCTGAGGTGATGTGGATTTGGCTGGTTGGATTAACTGGTTTGGAATTTTGTTTTTTAACCCGAGACACAAAATTATCAGGAGATGGGTTACTGATGAAGTGATAGTCAGGTATTTAAACAATTGTTGTGGTGATCTCCCATGATTGGGACTGAATTTTCAAGAAAGAATTAGCGTGGACAGAGATGAATTGGGATTTTTAGTGTGGATAATTCTTGCAAGAATGTTGGAAATCAAAAGATATTCATATGTGAAGTATCTGTGTATATTCATATATATGCATGCAGATATGTTTTCCCTTCTTTATGTATCATTGTAAATTGTCCCTGGAGCAATTTCTTGGTTTTGTCTATATTTCTTTTGCACATCGATAGTTTTAGCTTGATTTTTCTCATTCTTTGTCTGTAAAATTGCAGGGATTGGGAACTTAGTTCACAAGTTGCACCCAAACTATTGATTGTAGTAGATCGTGGAAGTTTCAGCAATGCTTGAGTCTTTGGGCTCGCCCAAGGGGGTTTGATCTGAAGTTCTTGATTAAAGGTTTGGAGCTCTGAGGTGATGTGGATTTGGCTGGTTGGATGGTGATGGGGAGATGGTGGCATGGTGCTGGTGATTGCAGCGAGAAGTGTGGGTTTGGGGTTTTGGTTATAGTTTGTGGGTTATGGGTAGGGTGGGGGTGGCTTCGGGTTTGGGTTCGGATTATGGACCAAGTTTGTAAACTTTGTTATTCCATTTCAGAATCGAGTCCCCCCTGAATAAGTAAGGCCCCATGATTCCCCAAATCAGCTCCTGGCCCTACCTTGCGGAGCGGAACCGGCCAGGGGTATTCGGCATGGGCAGGGAGAGCATCTGAAGGGTTGCTTCACCAAAGGTGATCACACACTGACCCAGGCAATCACTGACTACAATGTAATGACAAAATATTTGTCTCGGTGTCGCAATGTGACAAACAAAGTAAGCCCAGTCATCTCCACGTCAGCCATTCTGTCTCCAGTTTGACGTCAGCGGTTTTTTTTTTTTTTTTGAACAGACGTCAGCTTTTTAATTGAGCAAACTTTGACAACTTCAGGTGTCGAATTGGAATTTTGTTAAGTTTAGGTGTTTATGGGACATTTAAGTTAATGTTTTGAGGTATTTTTGAAGTTTTCCCCGAAACCCCTGTTGTCTTTACTGGTACAAGGCTATAACTCATTTTCTCCGTCTATAAGAATATAATTGACTACGGGGTGCATTTAACTTTTTTCAAGGTAATATGGCAAACTTGCCTCGTGGTTTGGTTGTAGAAGACTTTATTGGTAATACCCTGTTTGGCCAAGTGTATCGGGGGGAAATTAATCAGCAACGAGGCTCGGACAACGTCCAAGAGGCTAATGTCATAGTGCAAGCATGGAACTGTCATTGGATAGAACTTAAATTCCATCCTAAACCTTCTGAACCGTCTTGGAGACAATCTGCTCAAGGAAGATTCCAGGTATGTGTGTATTTGAAAGAAGAAAGAAGAAAGCCTGCCTGATTTCGTTGCTTGCTTCATTTTATTTAGGCCCTTTTTTTGTCGTCTTGTCTTAACTTCTTTTCTAATTATGTTCTTTATGTGTATCATAGATTGAAATGAAGCTACTGACAACACTATCACCCTTGATCCCCATCATAACATGGTAAAGTTAATTGGAAGCCGCCTTGTAAATGGGCTGCTGGCTGTTGTGTATGAGCTAGATCCGCAGGGTACCTTGCGTAACCTCCTTCCCCGAGGTTGGTTTTTGTAGCCTTATTTCTTTTTTGCATTTTATTTGGATGAACTGGACATGAATAATATTTCCCCGAGAGAATTATATCAAGGGAAAAGTGGGAAGTTTTGTTCGTGGAGGACCTACTCAACTGATTGTAATCGGGCCATCATCAACCCGCAGAGCCATTCATAAATTCATGTTAACTAGCCTTTTCTGTGTGTTTACAGATGATTTTAACTGGTTTTCACGAGTCAAGGTTGCAATTCAATTTGCATCTCTCGTTTCAGCTTTTCATTCTCAACAACTCAGGCTTCGCAAGTGCAGATAATTTAGTGCCTGAGAAGGTAATATGTCATACTGTTCCTGCACCCCTAGATATGCTAATACCACTTTTTTCTTTTGGGAGCTGAATAGCTGATGCATTTGGATTGAGGGTAGTTGTATCATTTTAGTGTCTTAGTTTTTTTTTTTTTGTTTTTTATCATCTTGAATCAAGAGCTTAGAGTCTTAGACACTTTTGTATCCCATTTGGGAAGTTTTTTTTTCCTCTGTAGACTATCTATGGAATATTTGGTTTGCATTAAGAACCTTTTTGGATGGTCTAATGTTATCGGTCTTGCAGGATTTCCATCTGAAGTTTGTTGACTTCGGTATGCTTATTGGTGGAGATTTTGGGGATATGCCCCCACGCGAAAAGGTGTTGGGGTGTAGTGGTTACAAGGATCCATATTTTATCAAAACAGGTTTTCCCTTCCTTCGCTCACCCTGCATTTTATTTGAAACTCAAGGGCCATCGTGCAATCCATTTGTAATTCACTTCCTAAACATTGCGCTTTGTAATAATATGGTTTTGGGGAGTAGATTACCAATAGGAGTGTAAACGAACCCAGCTTTAGGCTGTTCGGGCTCGGCTCGGCCTAAATTTAGTGAGCTCGCGGCTCGAACTAGTGACGAGCTATAAAAATGAGCTCGAGCTTGGGTCATAGACTTTTACACAAGCTCGACCTCGGTTCGCAGGCTGCCACGTTGCTGTGTCGAAATCCCCGAGGAGGGTTGGGTTCTTCATTTATAATGGATAGAAAGCCGTGTGTTTTAGTAGTTGGCCGATGTGGGACTAAAAGCCTAAAAGAAACAAAGTGGAATCGACGTCGTTTGGCTGTACCCATGCCTTTGCCCTTTGATTCCTTTGTCCCACATCGCCTAAATAATGTTCAGGAGACTGCCTCCTATAAAGCATGCGGTGAACCCTCCCCAGACGCAGTACTGCCTTGATTGGGAAATTATCTCCTAAATCATGTGGTTATATACATATATGTACACGTATAAGTATATACATGTGTATGTATAGTGGCTTGCGAGCTGGTACGAGCCGAGTATCTTGTAGCTCGGGCTCGGCTCGTTCATAAAACGAGCTTGAAAAGTCAGCTCGAGCTCGTTTGTTTGTGTAGCGAGTTGAGCTTGAACGAGCTCAATTCGAGCCGAGCCTCGAGCTGCTCGCAAGGGGCTCGGCTCATAGCCAGAAATACTTCTGGTTACTGATCATTTTCCACATGAATCTATTTGATGTGTACAATTTTAAAACATGAAGGTTCTTACTCTTGTGAAAAAGAGTCATGTCAGTCGCCATTGAGACACTGGTTGTCAGTATCATGATAGTTAGCATTATGAGGTCGTGGTAAGTTCTCTATATGTTTTTGATCATTTGACATTCATGTAGTCAGTCATCTTAAAATCTTGTGAAAGCCTCACCATACTCTCAGAAAAAGGTTGGAAATGCACAAGGGAAGAGAAATGAGAATGAGGCGGCAATCCACAATCTCTTAAATCATACTCACATTGGAAAGTGTCAAAATCTTAGTAGAGCAGGAACCTCCTATCGGGGTGACGAATTCAGCTCGGCTCTCGTGCTCCCAAGTCATACTCTCGTAGGACTCCCAAGTCATACTCTCTTAGGAACATCGCTCCTGTTGAGAAAAGGAGCCCGCTGCTTACTAGGATAGATCCTTTTTACACCTATTGTTTGGCTATTTTCTTCACAAGGACTGAGTATACAGTTAGGCGTTCCAGAAAGGGTTTGTCACTGTCCATTTAGATAAGATTTTCAAAGCCAAACTATTTTCAAAGCCAAACTATCAGGCAATTGTGGTACAGGTTCTATTACCTGAATGGAGAGGATCTCTCTGCTTGAACACGGTCATTTTGATAATCCCTTGGCACATGCTGTCTCTTCTTCCTCACTGCTTGGATGGCTTGTGCTTCTTTGACGTGTATTGATCTCCTTAAATCTCATTGTAGTCATCCTCTGTTACCACCTGAATCAACAAACATTGCACCTACGTTTCTTCTCATACGCAACTCCCTTTCCCTCCAACAGGCCATCCTTTTTTAGACAAATTGAGGAAGTATTTGGTAACTGCAACAACTGTTTTGTCCAACCGCTTCTTCTGAGCTTGACATCTGTCCTCCCCCACTTGGATCAAGCCATCAAGGCCGAAGCTAAGCAGGAACCAGATTTTGAACTAATTCTTGCAGAATCCAGAAAGCAAGGCCCAAAATCCTGGAGCTGTGGGGCTCAAAACCTAGCCCTAAAAGGCAGCACAATAGGGCTACAACAAAACACTAGAATCTGAAATTCAGTCATAAAAAAATCCCTTAAAATAAATGTCCTAGTGGTGAAGTACACAAGAACACAAAACTACCTAACAAGGGAGGGACAAGTGGCAAACATATGCATCCACTTTGTCAACAAGCAGCTTTTTTTTTTTTTTTGAACTGAACAAACAGCTTACAATCACCTTTGTAAGGAGATTACCCAACGATGATGAAAGCTAAGAAAATACTCCAATGGCCGAAATAATAATAAAAAACTACATCAAACCTAGGAAAACAAATGTAGTATTAATATGATAGCAATTAGAAACAACTTTAGCTCTTTAATGCCCTTTTCTTCCCTTTACCAGTAATTAGAGTATACCACTTCTCCCACCAAAAATCGTCATCAATCTTCATGTCATCAATTCCCTGCACGTTGCAGAAAGCCCTCGAATTTTATAATAGAGGAGCTCAATGCTTTTGAATCTTAGGTCTTGTGGTGTTTGAAATGAGCTGAGGCTATGTGCGACTAATTTAAGCAAAAACATTGATCTTGAGAAGCTTGTCTTTTCATATGACACGTTGAACTCTTCGGGTATGACAAAAAAGTTTGGAAGGTAGATATGCTTGCGACACAAACCCTTGCATCTCTTGCCTCCATGATTTCAACATCTTCACGTTTGACTTTGTACTCATCTTCGGTAGTTTTTTTAATCACCAAATCAGCAAGTAAGAATTTCTTCTTAACTCATGTTGTTGATATTCATGGTGAAACTTTTCATAAACCTTAAAAAAGGCCTAAACAAAAAAAGTCTATTTGGCCTAAGTTCAAAAATAAAAATACACAACAAATTGATCAAATCTTACATTCGATCAACCCGGTCACAAGAAAGATTAAATGAGTTATTCATGTTATCAATTGAAAATCACTTGGTGGAAGAAATGGATTATACAAGTCCAATTAATACTGTTGCTTCTAGAAATGCAACTCGAGTAATATTCAAATGATGTTCATGCGTTTTGAGATGATATGTATTTGGAGACTTTATATTTTGTGTTTCTTTATAAAGATTAGTAGAACTTTATATTGTTTTGACTTTCTCGTGTTGTGATCATAGTTTTTAAAAACCTACGATACAAGATACGTATCTTACGATTCGTACCGTTCTTCGAAGGAAACATGCAATGCAACACGTATCGTTTTTGTATGGAAATCTTACAATACGATTGCATATTCTACGATTTATAGGTGTATCCTAATTTGGTATGTATCATGTGATTACTTATTGAGAAAAAGTCTGACCTTATTTTAAGAAGCGGAACCCCAAATGCATTAATCTAGTTGTTTAATTTAATTATGGCATTTTTCAAAGCATCGGATAGAAAGTTAATCTCAATATAGGGCTAGTATAGAAAAAAGAACCATATTTTGATTGTGTTTTGCTTGAATTGTATAAAGACTCTTCTTTTCTTTCTCTAACTAAGGAGCCTTAATGTGATAGGTCTTAGTCGAGAGACAGAAAATTTTGTATCTTAAATTTTTTTTCTTTTAAATGTAGGCATAGTTTGTTGGTATTATTGGTTGTATTTACCTTGTAATTATATATTAATTACAGTATAATTAACATTGTTGAAGCATAAACTAAATTTATTATTTTGGCATAAGAAAGTAAAGTCCAAACAAGCCCAATTGGCAAAGCTCAAAGATGGAAGATACCATTGCAGGAGATGTAAATATCTAGTTTTTAGAAATTTTAGAATACATAGCTCTATAAGCTCTAGAATATCCGTGTGAAATATCTAGAGAGTTTTTTTGTGAGATTTTTTTACATGTGCAATTCTAGAATTTACCTCAATTTATCTTGTATGAAAATATCTTTGGACTAGAGTCTTCCATAGAGTAGTATAAATAGAAATGGATTCTAGCCATTTTGCACCAAGCAAAAAAAAAGGTCCGAGTACAAGTGTAATACAAATACTCTTTTTCCCCATTCATGTCTTACGTATTCTGTATCTTCTAAAAATCTTGTCCAACCGAACATTTGAAACTCCCACTCTTCCAATAAACGTATCTTATCGGGATACGTATCGACAATTTACACAATGAAAAAAAAGGATACACGATATGTATCCCGATTTATAAACACTATTTCGATAATGCCATCCGTTTGCCTTTCGAGTTATTTTTGTTATTTCTTGTGTCTTCATTTCATTTCTTCATAGTTTTGTTTCCTTAGAGTATGCTCTGAAACCAATGGATTCAAATGGCCTTTGTACTTGACGGTTGGAATTGTTTGAACCTAATGTTTTTGGCTCATATCGTCATTACCCACTTCCAGTGACTCGGAGTGTCGGATGGGGTACTTTTTCAAATTTTCCTTTGTTGTGCTTTGGGAATGTATGCGTTCTGGGACATTACGCTTTGGTAGGATATTAAGGATGCTTTGATATGAATAATGTTGTGGAATAGATTATTCATACATGATGTGGAAATACTATCCAACGCCATTAGTTAGCTAGGTAGCTCAATACCTCTGCCCTCTTAAATTTGAGCTTCTAAAAGGTCAAAATTTGGGGTGAATTGTCAAGTGTGAACATGAGCAAGCTGTTTGCACTTTTGAGTCAGCTGTTTGCAAGACGGGAAAAAAAACTATCGTAGCTATCTATTACCACTTGAACTGTTCAAATTGACGAAATTTTTCGTCAACTTTTTGACAACTAGTTATCAAAATGGACGGAAAAGGCCTAAATTTGACCTGGACGCGGATATTGACTAATTTGACTAATTGACCAACGTCAAATGGTAGAAATAGCGCTTAAAGAGATCCAATAGAGAGTTGTTCTAAATGCAAACAAGAAGACTACTGTGCGGAGACTACCCACTAGGGACAATTACAGGTTGACGTTTGGTTTGTTCACATTGTTAGCTCCATTTTGGTTTCCAGGGCATTCCATACTTTCTAGGATCCAGTTCACGCTTGTAAAACCTTATCGAACAGTCAAATCCTCTTCGTTTCGTTTGATATTAGTGTTTCTAGTGGTTTTGTGTATTCTTGAGTCTGTGGGTTGGTGATGTGAGGGGTGATGTTCTTGGCTAGTTCGGTGCTTCCATTGGTGCTTTCTACGTGCGTAGGGCTTCTTCTAGCATTTGTGACTTCCACCTCCAACCACCGTTACCTTCTTTGCAGTAGCAGACAATTAAGATAGTTTAGGGAAATAGACCTTTCAAATAGTATGGGGTTAGAAAATAAATTACCATATATAATCCCCTTCTACTATGTTTGGATATGTGGATATACGTGTCTATAAGTATGTGTATATACGTAGTATACATAGCTATTCTATGTTTGTTAACTTTAATTTATTATGACACGCTGCTAGGGTATTTATTTGTTTATTTATGGGGATTGACTGATTGCATATATTTGTTTGTAACGCAGCTGATGAATTCAGAGGAAACTTCCACAATGATGTCGAGACTGACGGCTTTGGAAATGTGTATGTATGACACATGATGGGGCAAGTCATTCCCGTTAAAAGATCTCACCCGGTGGCTGTTGAATTGGCTTATATTTCATGGTTGGTATGGGAGGTACAAATTATGATTTTTGGTGATTTTTCTATTTTTGGTTCTTTTGGCATGTTTCTGTCTATTCTACTTTTCTTTTCCCCTCTGTGTTAGATTTACCTTATCCCATAAGAATGTTGTTCCTATGCTAATTAGAAACTTTTTTGGTTGATAGAGTGAGGTTACCTCAGATCCCGCACTACCTGAATATTATTGAGTTACTGACGTACACATGTTGTGAACAACAAGAAGAGTTGTTTCTGGTTTATCCGTTTTATCCAAATGGTTCTCTACGTGATGCTCTTAAAAAACCAGATGGATTGAATGGTATTTCTAGCTTATTATCTTATGTTTTACTATCTTATTTCCTCTTAGAAATAATAATATTTTTGAATTTCATCCAACATAATTGTTATGTTGGTTGAAATCTTGCTTGTTTGGAACAGAGTTGGTGTGGTCGCGAGTAATTAAGATCATTAAAGGGATAGCTAGGTGCTTACTGTACTTGCATTCCGCGTTTCTTTTTGTTCTGTTTGAAGAAGATGAAACCCAAATCAAATGTACAAAGACTGCAAATGACTAATACATTGTGATTTAAAACTAGAAAATGTATTTCTTGATGATGTAATGCATTTGGATAATATCAACTAATAAAAACATATAAGATGATGATCTTTGGTGTTGGTATATTTTCTGATATGTAGTATCATGAACTTGTGGTTTGTGACTTTGGAAACTCAACTCCAATTGGATGTATTCACATAGGCACACTCGATTACCATGATGACGAAACAGGTAGGTGAATATTCTATTTTCTTTGATTTCTTTATCATTCTCCTTTTGATTATTAAATTCCTCCATAAACCCATTCTTTAAATGCATAGTGAAATGAAGGAAGTTCTTCAACTAATTTCACTGAAATTAGTTGAAGAACTTCCTTCATTAGGGGAATCGCCATGCCTTCTCCAGTTAAATTCCTATGCATTTAAAAAATGGATTTTTGGAGGAATTTAACAATGAAAAGGAGAATGATAAAGAAATCAAAGAAAATAATATTTTCACCTACCTGTGGCATCATCATGGTAATCGAGTGTGCCTATGTGTATACATCCGGTTGGCGTTAAGTTTCCGAAGTCACAAATCACAGGTTCAAGATGCTAAATATTAGAAAATATACCAACCTCAAAGGTCATCATCTTATAAGTTTTTATTAGTTGATATTATCCAAATGCATTACCTCATCAAGAAGTACATTTTCCGGTTTTAAATCACAATGTATTAGTCCTTTGTAGTCTTCATACTTTTTGATTTGGGTTTCATCTTCTTCAAGAAGAAACACGAAATGCAGTAAGCCCTAGCTATCTCTTTAATGATCTTAATTACTTGCGACCACACCAACTCTGTTCCAAACAAACAGGATTTTATCCAACATAACGATTATGTTGGTTGAATTCAAAAACATTATTATTTCTAAGAGGAAATAAGATAAAACACAAGATAATAAGCTATGGAAGTACCATTCAATCCATCTGG
The DNA here is from genome assembly GCA_036023075.1 of Gaultheria prostrata. Taxonomy (NCBI): domain Eukaryota; kingdom Viridiplantae; phylum Streptophyta; class Magnoliopsida; order Ericales; family Ericaceae; genus Gaultheria; species Gaultheria prostrata. The sequence goes on from JAXBDA010007492.1 coordinate 9,515, forward strand.
TTTTTTAAGAGCATCATGTAGAGAGCCATTCGGATAAAATGGACAAATTAGAAATAACTTTCGTTGTTGTTCATAACATGTGTACACCAGCAACTCAATAATATTCTGGTGGCGCAGGATTTGAGGTAACCTCGCTTTATCAACCAAATTTTTTTTAATTACCATATGAACAACATTATTCTTATGGGTAAGGTAAATCTAACACCGAAGGGAAAAGCAAAGTAGAATAAATTGAGACATGCCCAAAGAACAAAAAAATAAAAATCACAGAAGTCATAGCTTATACTTTCCATAACAACCATGAAATATAAACCAATTCAACAGCCACCGGGTGAGATTTTTTAACAGTAACGGCCTGCCACATCATCTGTCCTACATATTTCCAAAGCCGCCGGTCTCGACATCATTGTGGAAGTTTTCTGTGAATTCATTCAGTTGCGGTACTGATAAATATGTGCAATCAGTCAATCCCTAAAAATAAACAAATAGATATCCTAGCAGCGGGTCATAATAAACTAAAGTTAACAAACACAGAATAGGTATGTATACTACGTAAATACACATACATATATCCACATCAAAACATAATAGATGCAGATTATATGTGCTAATTGATTTTCTAGCTCCATACTATTTGAAAGGTCTAATTCCCCAAACTGTCTAGGTCACGAATGCGGGAAGAAGCCCTATGTACATAGAAAGCACCAATGAAATCATTGAAGCAGTCAGGAACATCACCAACCCACGAACTCCAAAATAGAACTGTTGGGCAGATGGATCAGAGAATATGTTAAACCACTAGAAACACTAATATCAAACGAAACAAAGAGGATTTGACTATTCAATAAGGTTTTACAAGTGCTCATCGGATCCTAGAGAGTATGGAATTCCCTGGAAGCCAAAATGGAGTTAACAGTGTGGACAAACCCAACGTTAACCAGTAATTGTCCTTGGTGGGTGGTCTCTGCACACTAGTCTTTTGGTTTGCAGTTAGAACAACTCTCCATTGAATCTGTTTAATGTATATTTCTACCATTTGGCCTTGGTCAAGCAGTCAATATCCGTGTGCAGGTCAAATTTAGGCCTTTTTCGTCCATTTTGATAACTAGTCTTCAAAAAGTTGACAATATTTTGCCGATTTGAACAGTTTAGGTGGTGATAGACAGATTCGATAGTTTTTTTCCCCCGTCTTGCAAACAGCTAACTCAATAGTGCAAATAGCTAAGTATTGCTTATGTTCACAGTTGACTCGGCTCAAGTTTTGACTGTTTATAAGCTCGAGTTCAAAAGGGGAGAGGTATTGGGCTAACTAATGGCAGTTGGGTAGTATTTTCGACACTTTACTCGAAGTAAAAAAATGCACTTCAGTCAACTGATGGCATGCCTAATATTTTTGAAGACTAGGCACTGTATGAGAATGTATTTCAACATTAGATCAAAGAGATCCCTAACCATTCTAACAAAATCTCTTTTAATGGACCCCATACTATCCTTGCTTGCTTGTTTGCAATATAGATAGATACAAACACTCACACACAGATGATTTCAACCCAAGATTTTATATTTCAATATTTGACAGGAAAGGGAAAATACAATAGACCTTCTTAGAAGCATCAAAATAACCTTTGAACTTAATAGGCTCCGGGCTCCCTTGAATAAGCTGCCTTCCACTTTTCCTCTGCACATTGCAATAACATCATGGACTAAAGTTACTTCACTAAAGGAAAAGCAACAACCAAGACCTCTAATAGGAAATATATAAATACAACCTTAAACAAAACTACGGATCCGTAGGAGGACTTGAGAGGACAATAACGGAAAATATCATTATATGACTACAGAAGAAACAATTTCAAAGCTCTCTACTACTCACCATCAAGGAATTCAACCGATTTCTTCTATCTTTTCCAATACTTCATGCCCTCGAAAAAGTTCCCTGTAACATCAAAAGATTGAGATTTTTTACCTTCCACCAAGTAAAAACGGATGAGTACACCAATGGGAGTAGTGCCTATGTTGTGCACACATTATGGGGCCCATCTCGGGTCCCTTTATTTGATCTGAATAGCTCTCCTTTTTTGTCTAGTCCAGTAGATATTCTATGTGAAAATTCAGATTGATCAGACATTGATTATTATGTTTTCACAACATGTTTACAATGAATAATTTTTTCACACGCCGTAGAATCGTAGATGACCAGAAAAGAAAAAATCCAATAGGCATCAACCAACCTCCTGCTTTGATTGTAGCTCCATCGGGTGCGAGAATATAAATCAAGTCGAAGTCGGAGCTATTCTAGGAGTCATAAAGGCAGGAGCTTTCGTCGAAAATGAAGTAGGAGGTCGGTTTATGCCTCTCTCTTTTTTAACGGCTCGGTTGATGCCCATAAGATTTCATCTTTTTTTGGTCATCTACGATTCTACGACATGTGTTTGATTTCTTAGCTCATGGAATCGCCATGCGTAAATTATTCCAGGAGCTGTAGTCGTAGTTCTTCTGACTCGAAAGGCAAGAGCTAAAGTTGAAGAAGAAGCAAGAGGTTGGTTAATGCCCATTAGATTTCGTCTTTTTTGGTAATCTACGATTCTACGACGTGTGTTTGATTTCTAAGTTCGTGGAATCGCCAGAAATTATTCTACAAAGTTAGAAATCAAACACACGTCGTGGAATCGTAGATTACCAAAAAAGACAATCTAATAGGCATCAACCAACCTCTTGCTTCTTCTTCAACTTTAGCTCTTGCCTTTCAAGTCAGAAGAACTACGACTCAAGTCAGAAGAACTACGACTACGGCTCCTGGAATACTTTATGCATGGCGATTCCATGAACTAAGAAATCAAACACACGCCGTAGAATTGTAGATGACCAAAAAAGATGAAATCCAATAGGCATCAACCGAGCCGTTAAAAAAGAGAGATGCATAAACCGATCTCCTGCTTCATTTTCGACGGTGGCTCCTGCCTTTACAGCTCCTGGAATAGCTCCGGCTTTGACTTGATTTATATTCCTGCACCCAATGGGATGCCAAACAAAATCAACAATGGTGAGTAATAATAAAATAGTACTACACTATTGACATTGAATTACCAAAGCATCAAACCATACTCATCTAACACACAAAGACAAAAGGATAAAATCATACACGAATTATTATGTGAGAAGAAAGGCATTCCGAAACTTAGAGTCGTCTAGTTTCCTAATATGCAAATTGGAAAACAAATAGGCGTTTTGACATATCAAGCTAATGATTGGCACTTCTCGGTAACTCAGACATATTAACTTGAAACCGTGCCCAAAAAGAAAACCTACTGGGGTAGTGAGCTCACCGTTCTACTGGGCTAGTGAGCTCACCGTAACAATTTCAGGTCTCGAGCATGGAGCATAAGGATGATTGCGTGAAGTGTGCTTGCATGTTTTGAAAGAGCATTGAAGGAACGATTTTGTTGTAAATATATATATTTTTATTTCTTTTGAATTTCATCTCGTGACTTCAATCATGTAATCAGTATAAAATTTTATGTAATAACATTGGGGTACGGGAGACCCGTAGACTTATTGTAATTTGACCGTAGACCTTGACTTTGACAGTGGAGTTTGTTGACCTCCACGAGGAATTATGAAATATTATCTTTTATAAAATTGAGGGCGTGACAACTTGGTATCAGAGCTTTAGGTTCGAAAATTTAGAAACCGTGGGGAGACTTAAAGTCTCGGAGCTTAAGCTATTGTATATGATTTTCCTAAAAAACATGTTTCCTCATGCATTGTGTGCTTGTGTGACATACATGGACATGGTGCATCATCTAGTATCATGTTGGCAAATAACGAGCATGGAACGAGCATGGTGTTAGATTTTCCTAAAAAACATGTTTCCTCATGCATTGTGTGCTTGTGTGACATACATGGACATGGTGCATCATCTAGTATCATGTTGGCAAATAACGAGCATGGAACGAGCATGGTGTTAGGTTGTACAATCGTGATTGGGGAGAAATTGAAGGCCTTGACCTCATAGTGGTGGTGTTGTTGAACGGTGTTAAGGAGTAGAGGTTTAAAATCGTAATAGAGTATATGTGTTGTTTGTTGATTTTATGTTTCTAGTGATGAGAGTTAAAGTGAGTTTCTTTGTTTGGTTGTGGTGGTTTAAGAATGACGTAGAAAATTGATTTGAAGGGTGACTGGTCAGCACACTTCAAAATAAACTTCTAATGTCGCTCTAGTACCACGTGTGAATATGCGGAGGTGTGTAGAGGTACATGTGAGTTGTTGATACGAGTGGTTACGTTATATCCATACCTTGTAATCATGAGGTTCCCCATGTGACAGATGTGCCAAGTGTTTAAGGACGACAGTATTCAGAACATATTTGCTGGAATATTTATCTTGCATGTTGAATGTTTGTTCTTTCCTTGAGGTTGTTTCCATTATTTTCAGTACCGCTATGACTTATTGTTGATTAGTGATATTCTGAGTCGGTGGTTCTGCTTGTAGTAACATGTTGAAGTTTGGGGTCCCAGTTGACTGGGTGTTGATTAATTGAGGTTAGATTGGCAATGAGAGTTAAGTTTTAGATGTGGTAATTATAGTAACACCTCCTTAAGCTTTTGGGTACAGTATAGGTAGAATCGATCTTTCTTAACACGTAGGAATCCAGTGCGAGTGTTTTTATAAGATAATGATGAAACTAAGTTTGATGGCAACGTTGTTGTGAATAGAGATTTGTCATTTGTAGTGTGAGATACGTTAGAACGTCAATATTGATTAGATAACCATATCACTGGACTAAGGAGATCAGACTTAGTTTAAGCGGTTTGACTTCTCGGAGAGTTTCGAATAGTTTCTATTGTCGGTAGGACACCTTTGTATTCGGTATCTTAATAGGGGTTCATATGTTTTTTGTGTGAGATGAAGCTCGACATTCATAATCAAAGAGAAAAACTATGTGGGAAAGACTCCGTTCGGAGATGGACCATGACGCGTGTTGGTAGGATTCATATGTTGAGGTAATTTGGCAAAGGAAATTGTTTCATTGTTGGGATTAGTAGCTCTTTGGCATCCATGTGGTTTCTTGGGTTTGATAGTTTGCAGTGGGTAATGAGTTAGTGTTATTGGTAGCGAAAATCAACTTATTGAAAATGGTTTCGGTGTGTAAGGATGTGAGTTGTTGAGTTATCCATGATTTATAGGGGTGAACCGTTTGGTCTATAATCGTGTTTTATTTATAAGACAGTTGATTAGAAGCATGATGTGGTGTTGTGAGATTCTAAGTACTCGTGGGTAAAATTGACTTGTGGTGGTGAAAGGACGTTAGGAGTATAAAGGTGTTAAGAAATTGGTGAGATAAGATTTACTAGACATAGAGTAGACGCGATAGAAATTGTTATTTCCCCTGCCTATTAGCAGTCTTGGATATCATAACTTGTATGTTACTATAGTCGGTGTTCTATTTGTGGAAGCTATGTAGAGGGGTGGTTTGGAAGCCACATAGGGAGGATGATTTTAGATTTGAAATTTCTAGATGAAGTTAATCTTCAGGATGTGGATGGAAATGTGAATTTGAGGCGGTGATGTACGGTATGCGTGACTGAGAGCTTTGACCGGGGGAGGGGGTTAGTTAGGAACTGTGAGGATGTTATAAATTATGGTTTTGATGTCAGGTAAATTATAGATGAGTACATGAGGAACCTAGGGTGCCCTTCTAGATGATAGAAATGGAGTTATCTTTGTTTAGCCTTTAGAAATAGTTTGCTACTTGAGGTATTCAGAATTGATGATAATGTGTGAAAGAAATTGGGCTTGACACCGTTGTTGAATATGTGGACTATACGAAGAGGACATGGAGATTTGATTGATGGCAAGTGCTTAATTTGGGATTTTAATAGTTAGTTTGGGGCTAGAAAATAAGAGGTTATCTATTTGATTATAGGACCAACGATAAGTGTGTGTGTGTACCTAGGAATTTAGAATTTGAAGAATAGAAATTTGTGCTTAAATGTTGTATAGGAAATAGCGGTAACGGTAAAGGTATAGAGAGCTTGGTGTGCATGGTTTGGGCAAGATTGTGTTATAATTGTTGTTCTGAGATTATGTTAGTTCGAGCTTGGTCGATAATCTTGTAGATTGTTTCTCCCACTTTAAGGTGGTGCTCCTTGGGTAAAGTTAAACATTTTATGTTGCGAACTGCAGATGGTTGACAGTATAGATGAGGGTTTGAAGTTACGTTGGGAGGTTTCTTTGTACTTTCATGAAATTGAATGATTTTGGAATTAAGTAAGAAAATGAGAGTCTCATAACTAGAAAGTGAATGCATAGGTTTCAGTTGAAGAACCTAGGGAAGGTTGAGGGCTTAATCAGGTTGAACTTTAGTTTTTCTGTGCAACATACGAATGAGACTAGGGGTGGTAAAGTTATTGACCATTTGGGAAGCGCATGTCATTTAGCTGCGCAGTTGAGTACCTGTTGTGTATAGCAGGATGTGATATCTAGGTTGATGTTTAAGACTCAGGTGGATGACCGTATGATAAGTTGTCGTCACGATTTGAGGATAGTGGTTGGATAGTTAAGATAAGTTGCTTTCTTCTAGTTGACGAATCGAGTGGGTTGGTGAGCGGAAAGTGGTCATGTGAAATTTAGTTTAATCGGCAACTTAGGAAGGTTTGGTGAGATTATATTAATAGAATTAAGTTTCTCCTTTTAGACACAGTTTTAGTAGTTATCGGAATGGATAAAGTAGTTGGAGTTGAGGAGTTGTGGTGCTAGCCAGTAGTATGAGCCCGGTCTTGGACTAAAGGTGGTAATAAAGTGGTAACGTTATGATGATCTAAGAGAGCGATCTTGCAAACTATTCGAGGCTTTAATAGCAAACTTGTGGGAAAACAACTCTAATGTTGATTGTCATGTTTATGAAATCATACTTTCCGGGTATTAAGGTCTCTTTAGTGATGGCTATTGTGGATGGGATTCTCGGTGTTTCTTAGAATTTGATGCGCGGGTAAGCCCGAATAGGCCTAATTGGATATAAGTTAAGTCTTGGACCTTGGTGATAATTGTTCTGGGCATAGAGCATATATTTTATAATTGGATTGGCCATGATGATGGATAAGAATCTAGTGAAGGAATTCGAGTTTAAGTTTAGTGGAACCCACAAGTTTTCTATTAATACCGAAGGGGTAAGTCGTGAATTTTGTCAGCCTGTGGTTCGATGTCCTGGTACAAAATATTAAGAGTATGTGCAATCTTGAGGTTTTAAATTTTGTCTCCAACAATCTTTGGTGATGTCCGATCCAGCTTAAGTGTGAGATTGATTATTCCGTTGTCTATGCGTAGTGTAGTTACTAGACGAATTTAAGTCTTACGTGGAGGGATGCGTAGCGAGTTGACGTCACGTCATTAAGGCTTAGGCTAGGAAGTCGAGATGTGTCATTCTTTTCTATGTTGGTGAAATAGGGCGGTTTGTTAGGGCGGATTGTTATAAGTAAGTCAATCTTGTGGAGTCTATTATTTTGTAAGGGTCCAAGGAAATTTTTGGAGGTGGTCATGAGTTTTAGTAGATCCAAGGATATTAGGCAAGTTGGGTTGAACCTTGAGGATGAGTATTATGTGAATGCAGAGGGTTTGTTGAACATGGATTAATTACGGCGGTAAATGAGATTTCGGTGAAAGAGATTTTAGCTTATAACCATAGTTGTCAAAGGCGAAAGGGGCACCGAGGCGCAAAGTCTCGTGGGGACTAAGGCGAGAGGCGAGAGGCGAGGCACGCGCCTTTTTGAAGTGAGGCGCACCTATGCGAAAAAAAATAGGAAAAATAGTATACGCCAATACTTTGACTAATAACAGTAAGCCAATGAGTTAGCTTTGTTTTAGACACCATTACTGCTTAAAGTTTTTCTTTTTAATCAGGGAAAATTTCAAAAA
>JAXBDA010007493.1:0-17427 GCA_036023075.1 Gaultheria prostrata
GAACGGAATCCCGAGCATCACCAGAGTCCCTGTAGCAGTAGCTGCGCATGGAAACTGGTGACAAGTGGTGTGTATTCGTTAGGGAATCTTTTTCCTAATCTAAAATCAACCAATTAAAAGAATTGTGCCCCGAGTGGATAGCGGTTAGGGCTAGTCGCGGACGCTGGAGTTCCCACGGCTGTGCTCTCCTTTTTAATTCGAAGTTAATTAGTTAATTCTTAGGATAAATAATCAAGTGAAACAAGGGCTGGCTACCTAAGAGCCCAGTTAACTACAGTTCAACACTTTTGAGTCAAACAGCGTTAAACCGTCTCTGTGGTTCGACTCCGGTACTTCCGGATTATTGTGCTACATTGATCAGTTGTCCTACGCTTGGGACGTGTTTTGAGTCTTTATTTTTAGTCACCTGGTCGGTCAAGCACCGTACAGAACGGGAGGCCACGAAAATGTACCGATCGCGTTCGGGGACCCACTTTTGGGTCCCACACGAGTGATCCGAACCGTTCATTGTTCTTAAAACATTTTTTTGAGGGCCCCCACAAAATTTCAGCTCAATCGGACGGTTGAAGGTGCTCGAACCAAAGTCTCACCGTTTGAAATTTGTGAAAAATGTTTTAAGAACAATGAACGGTTCGGATCACTCGTATGAGACCCAAAAGTGGGTCTCCGAACGCGATCGGTACATTTTCGTGGCCCATTTTTTCTGTACCCGTATCTTTATCCATTCCATCAATGTATTCAAAATATAATGCATAGATATACTCAATTATAGCATTGTTCTGGGTGCATTTTCACTCATCCCAAACACAACACAGCACAGCTGCCAGACTGCAACAGTAATATGTACACTCAAAAGGAGACATTGCAGTAATGTATAAACAGTCCACCCAACAACTTGTTTCTATAACAATAAATACTGCATTGCCAGCTTGTACTTCAACCAACTCATCACCTTAAAAAATTTACCATTTGAACGTGTTAAATGGCAAATTCCTGCTGAGTGCATGTCAATGACACCCTCCAATTAGTCTATTGGAATTAAAACCGAATCAATCAAATCTCAGCATTCCACACCTAAAGAAATAACGAATTAATTTGGAGCATGAGTACTGCATAGGATGAACATCCTCAATTATAGAGACTATAACTCAAATCAGGATCAACTAATTATTTACGGACGATATGAAATGAAATGGAATCAAAAGCAGACTAATTTTGCATCATTTAAATAGTTTTTATTTATGAACCAAGCTTAATGAATGGATCTTTCAGCGTCTGCATAAACCAGCTTAGCCGAAAACAAAAAAAAAAATCTGCATAAACCATGCGATAACAAATATAAATTCATCCCTAACTTTAAGCAGGATAGTCAATTTAGAAACAGTTCCTATTTTGTGAGTCCCCTTTGGAGAATTCAACTATTTAAGGACCTTTAGTTATTGCCATCACAGATTTTGAGTTTCCTGTTTTGCCCCTCATCAATCGTTTTGAATGCTCTTGGACCTTAAACTGGCTGGTCAGTTTCTGACACCTACCAAGGAAAAGTCAGCATTTTATGCCTTAGTATGGGCACCAAATTGATCATTTTTTGCTTCTCTATTTTCTTGCCTTTTTAAGTGTAGTCATTTCATTTGTTAAAGTCAACATTTAAAGAGTATTTAGATTTGAAGAAGAAAGGGCAAAATGGGAAAGTTGGAGCTTCTTTTGTGTTGACTTTCCAAATTGAACATCCAAATAAGAAAAGTTGGACCATTAGGCTCTGTTTGGGAGCCTCTTTTTTGATTTTTTGGTTTCTCTTTTTTGGTTTATGGGTGTTTGGCAGTCAAAAGGAGAGAGTTTTCCCAAAAACTGTTTCTCCATTTTTGGGATAGAGAGAAGAACTCAAAAAGAGGTTCACACCTCCTTTTCAACTTCTACTTATGGATTTCTCCCATCTCTCTCTCCCCAAATGCATTCTGTAAATTTCTCTCAAACACTCATCCCAGATTCAAAAGTCATTTTGGCCATAATCCAAAAAATCAAGAAGCCAAAAAATTAAAAATGAAAAGCTGGAAAGTAGGCTCTCAAACACCCTCTAAATAGGAATGGAGGTAGTATCATGAAAGACCAAAGTAGAAACTCTTCTTTGTCTTCCCTGCCGGGTTAGAAACATTAAGGAAAACTGTACATGAGCCCATGTTTTAATTGGCCAGAATAATAATGAAGGTATATTTCTAAAACCTCAAGAAAATGCATGTGACTTAACATTGAGGTATTACCAATACCACAATGCCCAAAATGTTATATATGCCTACGAACATTGCTATGGTGACCATTACACCCTATTCCCGTTACGGAGCGTTCAATACTGCCCAAACCATTAGGCTCAAACCGTTACCATTACCCATCGCGAAACTGTTATTTAAAACCTTGGACCAGTATTAAGTTCATGAATCCCACGAAAATGTGCGATGTAAAATGCCCAAAACCAATGAATAATTAATACTTGAATCCTACTTTTCATTAATAACGCAAGCCAATTTTTCTTCCAGCATGGATAGATCAACACATGTCGGATCGCTCACCTGCAAGGATACATATAGTACACATTAAAGTATGTAATACATGCATGTATTTTTTTTTAACGGCAAAAGAATGATTACAAGATTAAAAGGAGAGCAGAAAAAAGGCATCACAACAAGAAGGAAGCATCCCAACTAGGTTGGCGTCCAACCTCTCGACAATCATATGCCTCTCCACCCCACGTAATAGATGCATGTATATCCAAACTAAAGACATGAAATGTGATAGTTATTTTTCCAAACCGGTGTTGGAACATGTATGAAAATTGAGCTCAACATATGATATGTTAAAATGAAGGATTTGACTTGGTACATTCAACTTCTAGTAGTACGGTACGTTGTGTAAAACTCTTCAAATTCTGCAATAGATTTGACTTATTTTTGCATCCCACTTTGTTTTTGTTTTACACAAACGCACATATATCATTTCTACATATCCAATGTGCAGAGGGGTGACCTGTGTTAAACTGTAATATCGACTTATTTTCGAAAAAATAATCCACTAATTGTGAATACTAATAGGTGAAAGAATTTGTTAAAACGAAAAAGCTATGATAAATTCAGTATCGCCAAAGCGGGTTAACAAAGAATTTACAAAGAAAACAGAAAACCCTAATTTAGAGTTCAAAATTAATTAGGGGGTATTCCACTAAAACGTTTTTTGGGTTTTTAGTTTTTTAGACATTTAGTTGTAGTTTAAATCTACAACTTGTTCCACTAAAATGTTGGTTTTTTTGGAAAAAAAAACTAGAAATTGATTTTTTGGTTTATTCGTTTTGTCTTTATTAAAAAAAAATTGCATTTAATAGTTTTGCGTCAATTTTATATGGTTTATTGGTTCCTCTCTACGAGTCGATCTAACAAGTATGGAATTATATTGAAAATTAATTATTTTTTTAATAAAACCAAAATTAAACCAATAAACCATGTATTTATGGCTTTATTCAAAAAAAAATTAGTTTTGACTATGATTTTGTACTCTTTAGATTCGTCTCGTCGAGAGAAACCAATAAATCACAAAAAATTGATGCAAAACTAACATTTACGAATTTTTTTTGAATAAAGACAAAATGAATAAAACAAAAACCAGGGTTAGTGGAATAGAGGGATTTTAGAGTTAAAACAAAACCAATTTTTTGGGGAGTTTTTTGTTAGTGGAATAGAATGATTTTTTGAGTTAGAATAAAACCAGTTTTTTTTTAGCGGAACACCCCCTAATTCAGTTTTCAGTGACAAATACCTCAAATTTAATCAAGTGAAGCAACTTCTTGTTTATCTGAGTAGAAACACAGCTGACCACATCAAGTCCTTCTTCAACCAGAACTTCAAGCACTCTTGATAGGGGGAACCCTTCGTCTTCAGACCCACTGTTGATCGAAATCTCCACACCACCCCGACACAAGTTCACCGTAAACCTACCGGAAAAACAATTTTCTGAGCTTCCGCTTGCCTCGCTATTATCAGCAACTGAACTCCACGTATCCTTTAGCTTATCTCTCTTGATACTCAGTTCCTTGACATCCTTCTGCAATTGCTCGATGTAATTCACAGACTCGTTCATGTGATCGCACAACGATCGCTTTCCCTGATAGCAAAATAAAAAATCATCATAGAGGCTTTTCTTTTCTTCTTTTTTTCTTGTGCTGATCAAATTTTCGATCATCCCAACACAATTCTGGTGGGAAGTAATTAACAAGTTAAATTTCTTTGAGAAATAAATCCGTTAGAATAAATAAACGATTTTTCGTGACAAAAGATCCAGAGACGGAGTCAGAAATTTTACGCAAGGACGAGCCTATATAATTCATATGAAAATTTTTAAATTTTTTTTCTACTCCTAGAGGTTTTTTTCCTTTGCAGGGGCGACCAGCTCTATCATGAGAAGATCCGATGGGAGGAACGAATTTTGTAAAAGAAAGCGAAAGATCAAACAGGTTTTTGCTTACCTTGACATATTCAAGAGGGAGTAAAGACCTCAAGGAAGCATAAAGCTTAGACATTTCCTGCCTCCTTTGCCTCTCCAAGTCTCTATGTGCCATCATTTTCGGATCATTATTCTCATGACTAGTAACGGTAGTACTTGTACAACTTCCATACTTATCTTGTCGTAATTTCTTTCTCTTTCTTTTCCCAGGTGGAGGAGGAGTACTAACTAGACCAGTGGTATCCAGAGAAGCGTGGGAAGATATGAGATCTTGTTCGATTGAGGAGATCTGGAACACCAGCTCATCGCCTTGTTGAAAGGAAAACATCTTTGATAGAAAAATTCGATCAAATCTTCTTCTTCTTCAGATTAAAGAAAAGGGTTTCTGGATTATTGAATCGATTAATGGAGGATAGGGTGGTTGTGATAATGGTAAAGAAAGAGATACGGCTGTTAGGGTTTGTGATCTTTGATTTTCTCTCGGATCAGATTCCAAGCATGATTCCCTGAAATCCCTCCTTTATAAAATTAGCTATCTGATGATATTTCCTCAAGTGACTCACCAGCTGTTGGGTAAGGTTTTTTTTCATTTTTCTTTTGTGGGGGTACTACTGTATTTATGAGCTGTATTATTGTAACCCCACTTGTCTATTACATTCACACTTTTGTGGGCCATCATGCTGCTGGAATAGTCTTGTCCATGTGTTGGTCTAATTCTTGAAGGGAAAGTGATTTGCAAACAGAATGACTATATGTAATTTTTATTGATTGCAATAATCTCAGTGTTTTAATTTGAACTAAAAGAATCGACATAGTGCAAAATCGGGACCCGGGGCACTCTAGGGCATATTAAGAGTGTCTATCTCTGCAATTGACAATTCAAATTTAAACAAAATTCTTAGAGGGAAGAATTAAGTTTTATTTAAATTTAACTCTTCGTTGTAAAAGTATTATTTAAATTCAAACCGTCTAAAATACTTTTGAACGGTCTAAATGTGCCTTATAGGGCCGCTCTGTAGAGCGCCTCACAAGATCCCCGTTTCTGCAAAACTATCATATATTAGTGTGAGCTCATTTAAGAAGTTCGAATGCCAAGTGTTGACACCGGATTTTGCTCCACCTTATGTTTCAAATTAAATCTATCACGTCGATGCTCGCAGGAAGTAGACGTCGAATAATAAAAAATCAGAAATAGTCTTACCATGTAGAACACGCGCCTCACGCACCTCTGAGTTTTGGTTCCTTCCGGCCCTAATTTTTGCCATAGCGGGGAATCAGACTCGGATATCACAAGCCTACCAGGTAGCTTTGCCGGATTCTCTGGGGAAAATCTCGGGATATAGATACTGCGTGGAAGCTCTGCCTGATTTCTCCCAGAAGAAATCGGGATAAAAATCACGTCGTTACTCTGTCCGAGTACCAAGTCAAAATCATCTATTCCTGTCGTTACTCTGTCCGAGTACTGCGTCAAAAGTCAACCACTTTCTGTCGAAGACTATAATTGATTTTTTCGGAAGATTTTATCCGATTTATAGCGGAAGCTCTATCTGATTCTCTACCCGAGGTTCGAGCCGGGGAGTCTAGTATGTCATGCATACCAAGGAGTTGTAGGGCCCGTCCCGACTTTGTTCCGGTTCCGAAATCCTCTTCTCCCCCAAATTATCAAAATATCATTCCTAATCTCTTTGGAGTAGTTCCCCAATAGAGTTAGTTAGGAAGTGTCCTATGGTCCGTTTCGAGTTTCCTCGGCCCCGAAATCTGCTATATGTTAAAATTACCAAAATACCCCTTTGTCACATCCAGATTCATTTCCACCTTCGAAATTGATCTGAAAGCTTCCAGGACCCGCCGACAGTCGCCCTGAGTTCCGAAACCAAATTTGACAACTTTTTACTAAAATACCCCTTTGAACTTCAAAAAACCTATTTCAGCCCGTAAACCTTACCGGGGGGACGACCTAAGACCTCGCTGAAGGCCATTTTATGGCTGTGGGCGGCAAAATTAAACTTTTCACTTTAAAATCAACTGTACTCATTTTTACTGTCTAATAACGTACTAGATATTTACCAGAGACTATCAGCTGCCTTTTTCCGGCTCTAGTCATGATTTTTCAACTTATTACCAAATTATCTCATATGTGTACTCTTCAAATTTGTACGGGATATATCCTGGAGCTCGCCGACATCCAGTTTGGCTCCGAATGAGATTTTAATAACTTTTTATACTGACTTGCAAATAGCATTTTAAACCCATTTTCATACTTGTAGCCACCCAATAAACATTATTTAACCTCCCGTCGACTATTGCTAGCCCCGGATGACTGTTTTTTCAATATTCCCCTCACCAAGTCGTGTAGTCTATTTAGACTCGTCTCCAGTCTCGAACCTTCCGGAGATGTCCAAGAGTTCCCTGTATATTTTGGATCCCCAACATCGTTCTCGCCAGAGTTTAGACATTGTCTAGGTGTACGGTAGAAATTCCTCTGTGCCTCGCTGGCTAAATTCCCCATCGAGATTAACTTCTCGAAAACTTCAGTTTTTGTCCTGAACTACACGAGACCAGATTCTCCTAAGGCTAGAGATACATAGGCAGCCCTGAAGTCGGGCTCGGCCCCAATCCCTAAAACTTTTTGTCTTCTTGAACTACGTGATGCAATAAAATATATTTTCAGGCAGAATATTAGTTTTCTTCTTCGTATTCTATATATGTTACCATTTACCATCCTCACAAGTCTTCAACCATTTATTCATTTTTGAAAAGTTTGTTCCGCGTGCCGAAAAGGGTGGGGTAGGGTGCTTCGGCTTCCCTACATGTAATAGTGAATTACCAAATCTTTTATTCTCTAAAATTGCAGACCAAACAAAAAACTGAGTCATTTATATCCTACAAAAATAGGTATTTCGTCCCGAGATATTTATTTCTCATTTTCCAATTTTTTTTTTCATATGGTGACTTGGTACACCTAAAATCATGTCAAGTGGCGAATCTAAATATCAAATTTGTTCTGGCTCAATCACAGCTGTAAAACAAGTGTGTTATAAAACTACGTTGTTTTGAATATTACTTGGATCACTCGACCATAAACCCATTTTCCAAAACCCTTGGTCGAAATTCCGGGCGCGACACCAAGAGAGAATGATAGACAATCGGAGTTACTTGATCTAATAGTTGTGCAGTGCTATGAATATGGGTGCAATTCTTATAGAGAAAAAGTTGAGACCTTCTCTATGTGTAATGTGGGGTTTAAAGTATTATAAATTAGTCTAATATGCCATCAAAAAGAATATCAGACAATAACATTTAATAAAATAAAATAGTTCGATAAAATATGTGATGAGACAAAAGTTTGTAACATAGTACAATGTTTTTTTTTTTACAATCGGATGTCCGGGCTAGTTTGTGCACACCTCGGCTAATTTCGGGTCTTTGTAGGTAACGACTAAGCATAACCTCATGTGGCCCCAAAAGTTCGTTGACAAAGGGAATCGAACATGAAACCTTAGGTGCAAGCAAACCCCTAATTTCAAAAGTAAGATCACTTTGTCAACCTCTTAGGGTTTTGTAACCTACAATGTTAGAAGTCAAATCAAATATAATGAATTTATATCCTAACGTTATTCAAGACTGATGCTATGAAATTGTATGTTCTATGAATTTAAGGCAATTCAAGGTTGTGTAATGATTGGCTTTATTGTAGTTGAGCTAATTAACCAAAATAAAGGATCAATGAAACAAAGAGTGGTCAAAGTTAATCCCAAGGGTTTGACAAAGTGGTTTACTTTGAGACTTAGGATTTTGCTCACACCTAAGGTTTCGGGTTCGAATCCTTTGCCAGCAACCTCTTGGGGTCTTTAGGGGTTATACCTAATCGTTATCTTTAAGGCCCCAGAATTAGTCGAGGTGTGCGCAAGCTGACCCGAACATATGATTATCCCCAAAAAAAAAAAAAGGCGGCCAAAGTTCGTTCATTTACTCTCTTTCATTTTGCATGTGTGAACCGGTTTCAACTATTCATTTAACGGCGAATTTTACTTTCCTAATTATAAGTCACATTAGTTAAATGCGGAGCACGTTTGTAAATTAAATTAAAATAAGGAAAGAGACTATTCTAACCACTAATCAAAAGGTATTAATTGCGTATCCCAATAATTGAGATTAGTCATAAGAGAAACACGTTAATTAGCACATTGAGGATGACACCTAATAAATTTTTAATTACACTGGATGTCTCTCTTCTCGAGCTATCCTACGGTTTTTAAGCAGCTGATTCCCTTCTTAAAATATGCTCTAATCCCTTTGGGATTTTTGTTTAACTTTTTAATAGGCAACTACCGTCATAATGATGGTTTCATGATATAATGTTAAGATCATCGTAATACACGGTCAATATCATACGGATTTGGCTACCTGCGTCGCATTGAAAATGAAGTCCATCCCGAGCCGTTGATGATCAGCAGATGTGATTCAAAAAGTTTACAATTTGGATGTCTCACTGTGTAGAATGGGAAAAAGAAATTGATTGAACATCATTTAATCAAATGATTGGTGACCTTCGTATAGTCCTCTGGCATAATGAAATTTTTGGTCTTAAACTATATCCATTTAGTTAATTACTTACTTTATATAATTCCATTTTGGTCTAGGGTTTTCTTCCTGCATTCTTATTTTCCCTTCTAATTTTAACATTTTATTCGAGTTCAATTTTTTCATTTTTAGCATATTTTATAATTGCTCTATATAAGCTTGATTGGCAGACATATGTCTTTCATGGGTTATAATTTTCTAGTACGTTTTTGTCTTTGGGTAAGTAGTTATTTTCTAGTACGTTTTAGCTTTTTCTTTCAAGAACAGGATGGTAATTATTATTAACTTGATTAAGCATAGAATGATACAAATAAAATAAAAAAGAAACATTGAGTTTCTTTAATTTTTATTATGTGCTTCTAAGTATTTTCTTGCGTTAATTTTCTTTTTCTATGCACTATATCATTTTTTTTTTCAATTTGTAGCAATCCTCATGCATGCAAACATATATGGTCAAATGAAAAGCATCGATCTCATGTAAAAACATACTTGCTAGTATGCAAAACAATTGTACGTAATTCTCTGCTGAGCACCAAAAGAAAAGACAATAGTAAGTCTCCAAAAGAAAAGACATGCATTGAATGCATGCTCTTATTATTGGCAAGCACTAATCACATTTTTGTTAAGAAAGTGAGCAAAATGATATAGGAACTTTGGAGAATAGTAAGGAGCCATGATGATGTCTCATCAAATCAAGATCCCTTTTCTTAGGTATCAAGAATCCAAGATGCTAAAGCCAGTAGTAAAATGGCATAGTACGTCTATGCAACATTTCCACATTCTCAATGACTAAGAGCTATAAGTAATCATGAAGATCATACAGTGATAGTTCCAACACATCCTTCGAACCCTATTCACAAAACTGCGAAAGAATGACGGTGTAAGTTTCATAGGCCGAATTCACTTTTTTATTGGCAATTTGGTGACAAAATACAAGTTTGCATGTATTCCTATTTATCGTGTTGTACTCTTTTTTTTTCTTATTGTTTTAGAGTGTCAATTCCATGACACGAAATTTAAATTACTTTTCTGAAATCATTTACATGATTGACAAGGGTTCACTTAATAATTAAAAGGATTAACTTAATAGCAAAGGAAATACTTTTTTTTGAACAACAAAAACAATTGTATTAATTAATGCAAAGACTACATAGATTAAAAGGAATGAGAGCATGATGGCACACAACGCGAGACTAACATTCCAACTATATTGACACTCTAACCCCAAGATAATCATAAATTTTATAAGAGATCAACCTGAACAACGCAGAGTAAAGATCACCAATATTCAAAAGGAATTACCCTTTTGGTTACAGATTTCAAGCCAGCATCAAGAGCAATCCACATAAAGAATCAAAACTCTAATTTCCTGCAAAGGAAACATGAAATATCCTTCAATAGCAAAGGAAATATGAAATATCCATATACTAAGTTTGAAAGTTAAGTTACATTAATCCAAATCAAAAGTACGAAAATATAACATAGCTGTCTAGAAGTCGAGGCCAAGATTCTAGACAGCAAATGGTACCTAGTTGATTGTAGGGTCTTCATTCTGGTAGTATTGCTCACCTCCTAATTCTGTGATAACTGGTATAAAAATGGCTTTAGAAGGATTTTAATTATTCCTATTATTTATCTCATCTGAAGAAATAGATAACAAATTATAGCCGCATCCGATCTAAAAATGGCTTTAAATTTGTGTCTTTTCAATCTCCACCATCTATACATTGATTTCCTAAAAATGTCCATCACCTCGTCAATTGGCCGAAGTCTTCTTTTCTTTTTTCTTCCATTCTTCTTGTTGGTTCTATTTTCCACGGGGATACCATTTCTATACACCTCCTCACTTTCCTTCTCAAGAATAGGATCCTTGTCCAACCCAATACCTTGAATATAGGGTTCATTGGCATCACATGCAAAGGCCTACCAAATCACCCACCAATGTTTCCTCCACTAGAACATGCACAAAGTCTCCACCACTCTCTTGAACCTCATTAATCTCATTCATTTTGCCGACCTCCTTCCCAACGTCTTCATCATCCTTGTCAACAAGGATTTAAATATCGGTCGATACGTATCAATTTTTCAAATGACCGATATACGGGCCTATACATACCCATATCGACCGATATTTGACCGTATCACCGATACTTCTACGTATCCCGATACCGAGATTTAAAACCTTGCAACACTATCTTCAACCTCATCAACGAGATGTGAACGATTCTCTTGGACTGCCCTTCTACCTATCTACCTCAACACCATGCAAGATTGGTTCCTCCTACACCTAGACTCTGTATTGGATACCATCAATCTCAATCTGAATAGAATCATCAATAGTAGAGCTCATTCATTATCTTAACAAGTAGAGCTCGAACGAGCTCTTACCGAGACGAGCCTCAAAGAACTCACGGCTTTCTAATAAATTACCCTCAATTTATTCCATTATCACAAGTCAAGGGATCCTTGATCGGTACTAAAAAAAAGGGCTTGATTTGTTTGCAGACCAAAGATTTAGTTAGACGAGAGAGTACTAAATCATATTTCGAGACAGATGGTGGAGTATGAACTTACTGTTGTTGCAACCAGCAACAATAAGAATAACTCCCGGACATGAAGCTCAAGTGAAATTTCCATGAAACAAAGAAAATTAACAAGAATTGTTTTGCTCCAAGTGTCCCTGAAATTTCAACTAGATAATTTCATTGACGTTAATTAGGGAAGTGGTTAACACAATATTGTTTGGATGTATACAGTATGCAACCCTTGAATCGCAATAAAATCATAGCATTTCCCATATAAACTCATACCCTTTTTGTATTAAAATTCATAACAGTAAGAAAAAGCCTTGTGAAAACCTAATGTTGTTGATTTAAGAATGATGTTACTTATTAATTTTTATACCAACTGTCGAATTCAAGGCAATCCAAGAGGGTGCAAACCGTACACACTCGGTAAAATGTACATGTTCGTTGTAGCATTAATTTCCTGCATTAGCTATTACCTCGGATCTAATTGTGTGAAATAGCCTTCCATTGACTTCAGTGGAAACATTGCCAACTACATTAAGCCCTTGCTCATTTAGTACTCCCAAAACTTTTGACAGGGGCAACCCTCCTTCCTCTCCAAAGCCACTACTGCAGATCAATACCTCAACACCACCACGGCATGGGTTGACCGTGACACTACCGCTAGTTTGCAAGCAATTACTGGTGGAGCTTCTTAATCCAGCTGCGGTTGCTATAGTACTTCCGGAATCGGACACCTTCTTTAGGTTGTCTCTCTTGATTTCCAGTTCATTGATATTGTTCTTCAGGTGATTTATGTAATTCACAGCCTCACGCATTTGATCTGATACCGAACGCTTTCCCTGAAAATTGAGGTATGACCATCAAGAAATTAAATCCCATATGTCAATATATTAACCCTACGAACTAAACTACAAAACCTGAGAGAGAGAGTTTCTTTTGGCAGTCATGGGTGAAGATTAATATATAAAAAAAATTATTGAGGAAATAAAAAACCAATTAGGACAATACTTACCGGAATGTATTCACATACATGAAAATAATAAAGAAAATCATACATGAACAAGAAGAATTTCAGATTTCTTTCAATTGTTTCCTGAGGAGTATGGATCGTGTCTCAGATACATGAACTATCAGCCAATCCCCTAAACCTAAGTTCATATAACTTCGTTTCTCAAGAATTTTGCAGTGTCAAAGATCATAACTTTGAGACTTCCAAAATTAAGAATACATATGTACTCAAATTTCTTGGTATAATCATGTATATATGGTCATCGAATTCGTACTAATTAAGAGAATTTGAAAATAAAAATTTATCACCTTGATATATTCAAGAGGGAGCAGAGATCGCATGGATTCAAAAAGATTAGCCATTTCTTGCCTTCTTTCCCTTTCGATATCTATTCTCTCCTTATTTCCCTTACCTCTCCCATCGTTGTCGCCGGATTGTATGGCCAGCGAAGTTTGGCGCCTTTTCCCTCTTTTTCCTGAGGTATTGGGGGAAAGATTACCACTCTCCAGTATAGCCTTACCCATGATTAGATCAGCTTGCACGATTTCATCTTCTTTGGAGGAAGTAAAATTGATCTGAAACATTTTTTTGTGAGAAATGTTCAAGCTTCAATTTAAAGCTTTTTCCTTTTATGGAGGAAGGAGAAGTGTTGATTACGGTAATGCTACGTACACAGAAAAAGTATTCAGAAACTACCCAGAAAGTGGGAATGAGTGGTTCAAATGCACTAGCACTTTCATCTAAGCCACTTATTCCCATTTTCTAGGTAAATTATGGATATTATTTCTGTGTATCTAGTATTTCTGTAAGTTAGAAAAATGACCTAAGAGCATCTCCAAGAGACTCAACAAATGAGCTCTGTTAGCTTTAATAGCTAGCCAAGACCATTTTTCATCACTCCAAGAGACTATTTATTCAACTAGCTATTTTGCATTTTTCAATTTCCGCTAGCTACATGTAAAGAGCCGGCTCCCCTCTCTACACCAGTACGGAAAAGAAACTTCCTCCATTTTTACCCAATCCCGAGGACAAAATCTCCTCCCCCAATATTTGTTCCCTCCATTTCTTCTTCTTCTTCTTCAAAGTCCTCTTTCACGCCAAAAATTCCAAGTCCTCTCTCTCCTTTCTTCTTCTTCAAACCAGACTTCGATTTGTATGCGAAGAAACCCAGATTTTGATTTGATTCATCAGACGTTTGTGTTTGGGTTCGTTAATTTTGATTTGGGTTCATCGGGTGACTTCGATTTGTGTTTGATTTGATTAATCACAACCCATAGCAACCCATCAAGTTGTGTTTGATTTGATTAATCACAACCCATAGCAACCCAGATGGGTTTGATCACCCCGACGACGATGATGTTGATGCAGAAAAAATCAATGAAGTTTACGCTCCGGTTTGATTCACTCCTTGCTGGGTTTTTCTTTTTTTTTTTTTGGGAGTTACGCCTGGTTTGCTGGGTTTTCTTTTGACTTGAGAAAATCTAACGGAGGAATGAGAGAAAAAAGTAGTGGGTTTGGAGGGAAAATGATCCAGTGGTTTTCATTTTTAATTCTGGGTGTAATAAATTGGTCGGGGGAAAAAATCAGTTTTGTTAGTTTGGATGGATAGCTAGAGTGGAGAGTAGTGTTGGAATAGTGGCGTGAAAAAGTGAATAGGTAAAATAGAATTTGTACTTTTTCAGTACTTTCAACTCTCTACTCTGTCTAGCAGTCTTGGAGCTGCTCTAACCTGACATTATTTAAAAAGATTTGGCTACAGTGCTTTTGTACAACTGCAACCCACTTTTATAAATATACACACGGGCAGACGGGCTGGTGGACCATCCATCAAATCTTGAAGATCTTTGAAACGAAAATCAAGAAAAATTATGGCAAAAGTCCATTTTACCCCCTCAAGGTTGCTCCAAAAGTGTTGGTTGGTGAATAGGAACAGAGGGTGATGCCTTGGAAGTTGGACCCCAGTTAGGAGAGAGAATTGAAATAGTGTATAAAATGGTGGGCAACTAAGACTTTTATGAACTTTTTCTGTTTGACAGAGTTATATGTGTAGTTCAGCCAAAAAAACATAGGAGGGTTGTGTTGTCAAGGAGGTGATATGCACACGGTGAATGTGTTTTATAATTTCGTCGTTATGATGAAGTTGTTATCGTTCTCCAAAAAAAAATTAAATTAATTATGAAGTCAACATAATCAACCATTTCTTATAACAACAACTAAACCGAGGCGAACTCGATTTACCTTTTTCAATATGTCACTATTGCCTAGGAAAGAAAACTTATTAACTTCAACAATAATGAGCTAACTTATAACTTCTAGCTAGCTCATCAAGATCGTCTAGTTATCAAGGATTTCTTATTTGACGGAAATGTCTCCTCGGATTGTTTTTGTCGTCATTGACGTCCTAACTCTATTGAAACTCTTCTTCATGCCATCCGTGACTGCCCTTTAGTTGTAGAGTGTGCAGAACTTTGGTTTCCAAAAAATTAGTCCGATGGAGTATTGAAAATAATCGGTCTAAATCTATCCATTCCACCGGTTTCTTTTGGGATATTGTTTTTCCTCTATCTTGTTGGATCATTTGGATCAATAGAATTCAGCGTTAGTTCAACACCTTGAACAACAACTCTTACCCTCTCCTTTCGGTTCAAGACTGCATATTTAGGGCTGTGGGATGGAGCTTTTTCACCCATCATTTTTCTTTTTTTTTTTGTGTGAGCGACAACGGAAATTATACAGTTAGGGTGGTTTTCTCCTGGAGAAGGAATATGTAAACTCAACGCGGATGTTGTTTGCAATAAAAAATAGACTCTAGGCAGGGTGATGATCAAGGAAATTGGGTCATTGGTTTCAAACAGTTTATATTATAGGCCATTGTGCACAGTGTTGATGTGGAAGTTGATGTTGCTGGTGTTTTCAGATTTTTTCTAGGCCTGTGATGATTCTTCTCGCCCTTATAATCCTATCATATGCTAGCGAAAGATGATTTTTTTTTTAAGTCGTTTAGATCCTAGTTTTATGTTTATCAACTAGAAGATGATGCTGTAGAGGTCAAGTACCGAAAAGGCTAAAAGTATTCGCATTCAGTTTTTTTATAATCTCTCTGTTAAAATTTGTGGTGCCATTACGTACTGACCAAACTGTGTTCTTTTTATTAGGTCTGGGACCTCTAGGTGACAAATGATTGTTGTAAGGCTTTGTTGGGATGCTTGTTTTACGTTGTGATGCCCCCATTTTCCCGTGGTCTTTTTAGTCTTTATAACTTCCTATTTAAAGGTCAGCAAATTCTTCTTTAATTGCTGTTTAAAAAAAATAAAAAATAAAAAACTCCAGTTGATCCGGATAGAATAAAGAAAAGTACAAAGCCCCCCGACAGTATCAAGGGCAGGATCTCCAGAAGATAGGAAACATATACGAATAAACTATAACACACATATATAAATCGTACTAATTCCTAAACTAATTACAATAATGATACATACACACACTTTCAACCACACACCTTCTCACATGTGGTGGGGCCCACTGTGGGTCCCACATAGGGTGTGCCCCACCACATGTGAGAGGGTGTGTGGTTGAAAGTGTGTGTATGTATCATTATTGAACTAATTAAGGACCCAGTGAATATAAAGGACCTGTTTCAAACCTAACTGACAGGGGTGCCCTTAATCAGATATGACTTCCCCTTCGTTATCCAAAAGGTTAGGTCCTAAGTGGCTATCCAGCTCTCTGTTGGATTAAAGAATTCAAAAATTAAAAACTAACATTATTGATGCCATGTGAGGCACATTTAGTCCAAAAAGACAACCACTTGCAACAGATTGTCGTACTCTTTATTACCAATAATTTGATTAATCAATTGAGATTTTATCATCAGAGGATCCTCATTCAGGAATCTTTGATATCATTGGTACTATAAGAAGATTTGAAGCTGGGGAGCTTAACCAAAAAAAAAGGAAGCAATGAAGAAAGCACAATCCTTATTGCCAAATACTAAAGGCAGAGTACACAGGTGCAAATGTTTTGTACATTCAACATTTGGTGACCTAAGGGGTGCCCCAAATATAATGCATTAAGAATCAATAATGTTAGGGACACATTTTAAGTACAAAGCGTTTGCATCATTAAGGCCCCGTTCCGCTAATTCAAAAAGCCAAAAATCAATTTATTGTGTTTCTCAAGACAGGTCATCCCCTCACAATCCATCATATAAAAAATCACAAAAAGCCAACACGTTTTTGAAGCTCTCACATAAAAAAATCAAAAAGCCAAAAAAACTAAGTTAGTGGCACACCCCTAAACTTTCCTTGAAGAATAGCCACATTGTGACAATGTTCCTGGAAAAAAAATTAAACCAGAAAATGTTTTCGTGTTAATTGTGTCGTAGAATAGTCCAACCAAAATATCATGTTGAAGTCACTCCAATCACCGTATCTTAGAGCTCGTATTCTACTCCTAATGACATTGTGTGCGCAATTCCACCCAAAACCAATGGATACCCGAATCAAACCGATCCTATCGGGGAGGTTTTTTTTATTTTTTCCTACCCATGGGGCTGGTTTGGTTTTTGAAACATGATGTCCGGTGGGTTTGGATTTGGGTTTGGTCTTAGCAAGTATTCGGCCAAATCCATACCCAAACCCAAACCAAATCCAAACCGCTCCATATAATATTACTTATAGATCATGTTGTTGGTTCCTCCTTTTAAAAAAAAATTCCTTTGAAGTTTTCTCGTTGGTGTGGGTTAAACACATTAAAAAAAATTTATTATTTAGTTATTTCCTTTGATTATGTTGGAATTTGGGTGGTTAATGGTAAAAT
>JAXBDA010007494.1:0-17421 GCA_036023075.1 Gaultheria prostrata
TAGTGAATATAATCAGGTTGGCGCAAGCTTGCACCAAAACGAAGTGTATATGCATGCATAAGAAAAGACTATCAACTACCATTTTCCGAGTTCCTTGTTCTTTCTATTTTTGTTCTATTTGCAACAAAGTGGTGAGCAAAATAAGCAAATAAGAGCACAATGCATGTATTGATTGTATTCTAACTCCTAAGAAATGAATCAAACCCAACAGAATTTAGCATAAATATGAGTCATGTGTCTAAAGTCGGAAACAAACACTAACCAATCAACTAACAAGCAGAAGGGGAAAAAAGAGATGAAGAATTAAGTCCATTAGTTCAATGGAAGTTTGATATGAAATTGGTACCTTTTTTTAATCCGCAAATTGGTACCTTATTATTATTTTTTTTTTCATTCGATATATATCAATGAGGGTTAGCGGAAGAGTTAGTGAGTTTTAGTCCAAAAGGAATTTAGAAACTATCCATAGCCCTAGACCCCAAACAAACAAATAAATGTCACTAAAATACAAATACAATCAAAGCCTATAGGTTAGAATCCTAGCAAAAAGGTGGTACCCAAAACAAATAAATGTCACTAAAAGTGGACCCAATCAATTGTGTGGAATAGACGCAGACCCATGCCTTTTGGGATGATGATGGACCATCCAATGGCCTTCTTTGTTTAGACACATTGTGAAAAAGATTGAAAGCTACTCTTACAAAATCCTATCTGTTAATGGAAGCTAGGATAACTGTCAAAAGTGGCCACACATTTGGGAATTTTCAGCTTTTCTGCCTACATACGTTGTCCCCATGGCCGATTTAGGCAAGTTTCCCCATACTCTTTCTTTCTTTCCTTTTCTATTTCACAAGTATTCGGGCTAATTTACGTACTTATCGACTATTTTCCTCCCCGATTCAGTTAAAAACAAGTCATTCACTCTGAGACTAAAAGATTTACAAGAAATTTCTTTCTTGCGACCTGACCTAAGAAGTTGCTAAGTTTTGAACAAGTTTCTCCAATTGGGTGGCTCCCATTCGAGACATTCCAAGTCACCAACTTTCCCCACACTTCTTATTGTTATTTCTTTAGAATATATTTTTTCTTCGATTTCTTTGAGACATACCCCTGTCAACTATCCTATAATCACCTACCTACACTCATCTCGCAAATCTCGTTCACTAACCTGCTAGAATCGTGTTACAAAATATCTCACAAATCGATTGATCTAAGCTTGCCTTGTTGAACCAATGTACACTGCAATCTGCGTTTGATTTACGCCGCCACATTGAACACGCAAGCTTCAGAATCCATTGTAGAATTTATCTGTTGGCTTTAAAAAGCACCAAAGGATTTTGATATCGAAGTGGTAATGAAAATATGGGACCACTGGTCCACTACGCAAACTAATATCGATGCAATCACTGCAAAGCCCTACTTTCATGCATAATTTTTTCTAAATAAAAACCCAACCCATGCAAATGTGTACATCACTGACAAATTATCCAACCAGGTTGCATATAAGGTATGTTTCTTCAAAACCCAAACGAAGATAACCATTTCGTATGCAAAGTGTCCTACTGCAGTGTTGTTGTGAGAGCCAAAGTAGCAAAAAATATGGAACAATAATTTACCAAACTACAATAATCCAACAGTCAATATGGAACCCAAATTTTCGAGCATAAATCCCCAAAATTCAACAAATTGAACACAGTTGAGAGACAAGATAGAGAGAGAGAAGGAGAACCTTTTCCAATTTCCAAGCGCGTCGATCAGTTGGAAGCTCGTCGATAGGTTAAAAATCCACAATATCGGTTCCAAATCACTGCTGGCTTCTACTGTTGCTCGAACTCCGTCAATGTGTGGCCGCAAGTCTCACAAACAAACCCTACTGACTCACGAGTCGAGTTGTGAGAGAGATGAAGTGAGAGAGAGAGAGGGGGAGATAGAGCGAGAGACAGGGAGAGGGAGACGCATCTGGGTTTCAACATTTGGGGACTTAACGTGATTTTGGAAGACGTTGGTAGAAAGGGATGGTATTGGGCGTCAAATTTAGTGAGGGGCAATGGTGTCCTTCCACATTTGTCATGCCATGTTTTGGGAAATATTATTTTCCTTCCCACTAATGAGTAATTTTGAAAAAGTACACCATGAAACGGCAATATTTTGCCCCTAGGCCAATTTGCCCTAATAAATAACTAGTAGTATTTCTCGGTTGGTTTTAGAATTTTTGAAAAATTTCCCTCTGGGGATTCGACGTAAATGCATCAGCCAATAACAATCGAGACTTGGCTCTTTACAATCCGTCTGTAAACCCAAACTGCAGATCCCAGCCGTCCATATTTCCTAAATGTTAAGAAAACACAGCTTAGGCCACTTTGCTACCGTCAATCGCCACACGGTACACTCCTGACAGGCGTGAGGTAGAGCGAGAAGAGAGAGAGGAGGAGGAAGAAGCGAGGCTTGAGAGGTAATTAGCGTTCTGGTTTTGATTTGATAATTAGCGAGCGTTTTGGCTTTTAATCTTTCGGTATCATCTTCGATTTTCTTCTTCTTTGTTGATTTTTATTTTTTTGTTTGCTTGCTTCTGTATTCTATTCTAGGGCTCAATTTTTAGGGCTTTTGGCTTTCGAATTTTAAGCAAACTCGGTGCATTTTGATATTCTCGTATGCTAATTAGATAGTTTGATAGATATTCTTCGTCTGTTCTCATGATTAGTGTAATTAGGGCTAATTCTTTTTTTCCGTGTAAGGGGTTTCTTTCGTGACCAGGCATAGATTGATAGTACCTTGTAAGTAAATTATGCTAATTACCAAATGTTTTGTGATTATGTTATTTTGTTATGCTAATTACCAAAATTTTCCTTGGCTAGCTGTGTCAATGGGTCGCCTCCATTTTAGGGTTTTTGGCTTTCGAATTATGAATAAAATCATTGCATTTTCATCTCGTATGCTAATTATTTAGATATTCTTCTTCGTCTATTCTGATTGTTGGGGCATCCACGAAATTTTGCGGCTCGGATCCCGCCCATTTCTACGGGTCAGTTTTGCATCCCGGCGTGCGAATAAATCTTTTGGACGGCCGGGATGCAAAAACTAGACCAAACTGGCCCGTAGAAACTGGACGGAATCTGGTCCCGAAATTTTGGGGCTCGTAGTCTCTCTCATGATTAGTTTAATTAGGGCTAATTCTTTTTTCCATGTAAGAGGTTTCTTTCCAGACCGGGCATAGATTGATTACCTTCTAAGGCTGAGTTTCCCATTTGATAACATGTGAAATCCCATAAAATCACACGTGCTAAAATGTGTAATCCCATAAAATCAAGAAATCCCATAAAATCATCTTGTTGATTTTATGGGATTTCACATTTTATCAAATGGGAAACTCAGCCTAAGTTAATTTATTTATGCTAATTACCAAAAGTTTTCTGGGCTTGCTGTGTCCATGGGCTGCCTCCATTTTTAGGCTTTTGGCTTTCGTATTATAAAAAAAATAGTTGCCTTTTGATATCAAATGCTGATTAGATAGATATTCTTCTTCGTCTGTTCTGATTGTGGGGGCATCCATGAAATTTTGGGGCTTGTAGTCTCTCATGATTAGAATACTAGTGTAATTAGAACTAATTGTACACTTATTACCTTGGAAGTTAATTTGTCAATGCTAATTACACGAGTCCTCCAGTGTTTGTTTGTTTAATCATCAATCAAATGCCAATGGATGATGAAGTGTCCCCGTGGCTGGTGGATGACCCCAAGGAAATCGCTGCCCTTTGGTTCGGTCTAGAAGGAATCACTTCTACCGATGATCAACCTCCTACAACACAGGAAACCAGGGAGGAATGGCGTCGGATGACTGACGACGAGTGGGATCTCTATAAAAAGACGCTCGAGGAGAGTGAGGTATATATATATATATCCTATCCTACATCTGAACTAACTTTTGTGTAGCTTCTACCTTTTTTACAGCCCGTTTGGAACTTGAGTAAATGAAAGGAAAGGAAAGGAAAAGAAAAGTTTGAGGAAATTGTAGAGAAAAATTCACTGTGCTTAATTCTTTGTTTTGTTATTGTCATCTTTGTTTCCTCTCGAACCAAACTAGAGAAATTAATTTTCCTGTGCTTTCCTTTCCTTTGTTTTTATTCCCCTAGCCTGCCTGTCCGCTTCTATATTTCTAGATTTGTATGGATGTTTATGGTGTGGTGGTTCTCATATGATTATAACCTTGTTCGTGTGTATAGGGATTTGATACCATCGATTTGGCTCCTAATGTCGTGGAGTTTGGTATACACGTTCGACTTCTTGTTTCTGAAGAAGAGGAGCCAGTTAAGTATGCGGAGATCATAAAAGATTCACAGTCAGCCCTTGAGAAATACAACAATGAAAATGTATGTCAGTGTGTGCATGCGGGTGGTTACATTCATTCTCCATTCCAGTTCCTTTTGTTGATTGTTTTTTCTTGGTTTTGTTGTTTGTTTAACGTTTTGCTTATATGCATACATATATTTCCCAGGGAACAAATTTTGAACTTGTGAAGGTCCTCAAGGCAAATTGCCGTTTAGTTGAAGGTGCTCATTTCTATATCACCTTCCAGGCTGAGGATAAAGCAACTGGTTCTTTTGGTAACTTCCAAGCAATCAGTTATGTCTTCGTAGGAGGAGTACGTGAAGTTCAACTTGTCAGGCTTGAGCCTAATAAATCCCAATTGTTTCAAGGTACATGTTTGTTGCTCATATATTAATTGCATAATATGATTTTCCGATGGTTTTGGTTGCTCATATATTCTCGCACTTAGTATTCTCAACTGTTTTTCAAGAATATCATTTACTCACATGTAGTATTCGTTGTGTGTGTCAGTGTGTGTGTGTGTTGCTTCTTCTTTTTTCAGTAGTATCTGTTTTTGGCAAAACTGAACTGAACCAAAAAAGCATGATTCAATGCACAGGTGAAAAAGATTGTGCCAAAACAGGAGTGTTAATTTGTGTGTTGCTTCTTAGGACTTTAAACAATGTTAGATTTCTTGTAGGCATCCAACCTAAAACCAAGTGACAAGTCTAAGGTTACCTCACGTGTAGCTTGGTAAGACGTAGTGGTATTTGTATGGTAGGGGCGTGCACGGGTTGGTTTGGGTTTGATCTTGACGGCTTGACCCGTCATCCGACGCGAACACATCGGGTTGGAGATTTCTTTCACCTGTTATGGACCGATTGACTCTTGAAATCCGACTGTCAGCTAGGCAGTCGAGCAACCGGTTGGGTTGGTCGAAACTTGACCTTAAAGAGCAAACTAAACACTGATGAAAACCCAAAATAGTCTCAATTCACTAATCAGCAATAACCCTTAAAAAATAGGAATCTGATCCAGGGTATTCTTTACTCGTTAATGTTGCCCTAGCCAAGTACACGAACCTTGGCCTCCATGACGAAGGATGAGCACGTCGCATAGAGATATGTGAAGGTTTTTCTACGAATACTTGGCAGAGAGAATAGGAAGAGGACATAACTAGTCTAGAAAACAACGAAATGAATGAGTGAGCAGCTTAGAGATAAGGCTTAATCTCACGAGTCAATAGCATTTTGCCACCTATAGAACTTGCTTTAAGGCATCACATGCGTTATGCGTACCAACAACAGCATTAAATAGGAGCAATTGAAAATGGTTGGTCGGATCGGTTCTAACTGTTTGAAGTTTCTCTAACTCGACACCCGTCTGAGACTCGTGGGTTTTTAACTTTCTCCCACTCGTTCCGACCGTGCACCAAGAAAATGTTGATCGCCGTCCTTTGGATCGAGTTGGTTTGAGCTGGCAAATTGATTCCTGCTCACCCGTGGTTGTATGGATTGATGAGACAGAGAGACTATCTCACGTGAGGCCACGCAAGACCTAGCTCTAATTCCATTTTACATTTCTTGGAGGCATCGAACCTAAAACCAATTAGCAATAAGTAGCGATGCCTCTAGATGTGGGACAAGTCTAACAATTGGAATATCAAACAGGAATTCCCCTCTGAGGTCAATCTCTCATCCATATGGATAAAAAAAAGCCTATAGCAACTTTTTAACGAGTTCTAATTTTTTTGGTACAAATTGCAACCTAAAAATGGACACGAATGGCAGTCAGCCAGTCATTTAGAAATGTTAAACTACACCATTGAAGGAAATTCTCGGCTACGACATTGTTTCGAGTCATTGATTTGTTTTGGGGTTTAGTTTTTCCGTTTGAGAAGATCCTGGTCTCTATACTTACTAGATGTCTATGATCTATTATTGCATGTATGTAGGGACAAACCTTGTAGGGTCTAGCAGTTTTCCATGGTAGCATGATTTTGTTTCAAGGGGCTTGTTAGCCATTAGATACAGTAAATGTGAAACTCCATTCTCCTTGATGCCATCTGATTCTAATCGCGGAGAATGACAAAGAAGCTAGACTTGATTTGCCGAGCAAAGAGAAAGCTGGACTTGGTTCAATCAGCCCCGACGAAAGCAAATGGACTCCTGGGTCTCTGAATAGTGAGTCTCGCTATCTCTCCTCCAGATCCTTGCTCTTCATTATGTTGTTTTCATTTTTTTGAAACTGTCAAACACTTTGTTTTACCGAGTAAGGAAAAAAGATTCGCGTATATTATTTTTGGGGGAGGGTTCTATGTTACTGTGTTTGTCCTTTGTTTTCCTCAAACCAATAGGATAATGTGTATTGCTGCTTCACATTATCAACTGATCCTTGGAAAGGTAGAAGAATCTCATTAGCCTCCTCTATTGCAGGTTCCTTGTGAATCAACTGGGAGTCACGATCTATGAGCACATCAGTCACAATCTTCAAGCGCGTCTTCAGAGGAGTTTTGTTAGCGCTTATATATTAGCTGATATGGACTGTAATATGAAACTTTGGGGTACTGCTGTAGATTTTGTTCTTTGTTGATTTGCTGGTGTTTGGTGACTTGCTGGAGGGATCCCGTATTCCTGTATTTATGTATGAACGTTACTTTGTTTACCGAACCACCAAAAAAAAGGATTCGGTAATGAACCTGGGATATCTTGTGGTTAGATGCCATGAAAATCGCCAGTTGAAGCGCCTTCAGTTTGCCTGCCTAATGTTCCAGACTCGGAACATTAAAAGGTAAGAACCTCTTGAAGGATGGGTGTCAGAGAGACCAAACACAATATCATGGGTGTCAGAGAGACCAAACACAATATCATGTGTATGACGAGATTCTGTCCCAAATCTCTGTTCTTCAGTCTCAATTCACCTTCAACCTCTATCCCAATCTCTTTCCCCATCATTCAATTGAAAGTAGCTAGACATAAGAATTTGTACACCAGCTGTACATATTCAATTAAGTTATTAATAACTTGATTAATTGAATATGGCCGACGATTCCTAAGGGAATCGATCGAGAAATGCTTAGATGGTAACTACATAAAGAGGTTATCTTTTGATTGGGCCATTTCTACATCTTTTTGGGATGGAGCCCTATAATCGAAATACTGCATTCGACATAAAAATTGAATCTGGTGTGAAAGAAAAACAAGATATATATCGAGGCGATCAAAAGTTGTATGCGATGCAGGCATTAGATAAAGTAATACTCGATGCGCCTGGAGTTTGCTTCACACACTCGTGAGTCTTCTAAAAATTGGTGTGGAAATCTCCCAAATATTTAACACCCAGTTTGGATGCCGGATATGCAGCCGGATTTGCACCTGAATTGCAAATCCCGGTCCCACGGCTAATGAGGCGTTTGGATACCAAATTGTAGGGTGGATTTGCAAATCCGGGTAGCCTCAAATCAAGGGGGAGGGTCGTTAGCTAACGACATGGGTGTCGTTAGCAAATCCGGGTGAAAATGGGTCCATTATACCCCTCCAAATCCGAGTGAGAGAGAGAGAGAGAGAGAGAGAGAGAGAGAGAGAGACGAACCAGAGGAGGAGGCGATGGGGGTTGGATATGGTTGCCGACGACGGACCATCACCGGATTTCTATGTTCAGAGACAGACGATCGGAGAGAGGGTGTTTTTCGGTAGAGTTGAGAGAGAGAGAGAGAGATCGGTGGGTTTGTATCTGGATTAGAGTTTTTCTCGATGGTCTGTTCTTAAACAGATTCCAGTGTATCAATGTCCCATGCAATTTGGTGTTCCCAATGGTTATTCCTTAGTGCAATGAATTTTTTTTTCTTTTTAAATTTCAACAAAATGAAAGGTAAAAAATAATAAAAATAAAGTTCAAAATAATTATTTTTTAATTTTTAATGTTGTTTAAATATTTTTTCGATTAAATGAAATTATTTTATCATCAATATAGTGATAAATTGGTATTTATTTTATTTATAATCAAATCAAATCAATTTATCCATTAAAATAGCAAAGTGGGGGCAATTTAGTCTTTTTACACCTTATCTCATCATATCCACCTTCCAAATTCCCCTACTCAAAAAATCATCCGAACACCCAATATACAAATCCACCCTTCTTAAGCGATGGGTCCACCCTCATTATAAATCCACCCCATTACAAATCCACCTTCAAAACCAGCTAAAATCATCTCCGGCATCCAAACGGGGCGTAAGTGTGCAGAGCAAATTTAGAGCACTGAACAAATTTCATTAAATGACAGCCTATACAAAAAGTCTTGAGTGCATAGATTTGCGTGTACAAATTTGGACACAGTGATGGAGCCGGAATCATCTTATGCATGTGGACCCATTAATATTTGCATTTTGGGAGTAACTGCCACTTTTTTCGGTTAAGGTTTGAAGAACCGGTTTTCTCTTTTCCAAGTGGCCCCCACCATATGCAACACATGATTTTCTCTCTCCTCCCCATATTTTGAAATACTAGTATAGTTCACATTTTGTGCAAAATGGATCCGTGGGGCCCACTTTGAAGACCCACACAAATGGTCCGCGGCGCCAGTCATTAATTTTTTAAATTATTTTTTGACTCAATCCTAAAAAACCAGATCATTCAAAAAATTATAAGCGGTTGATCCGTCTTCTAATTATTCATTCACAATTTAGGATCCTGAATTTTGACAGAAGTTTGAAAGAAAGTTAGACAACTTGATCAAGTACTTTAAATTATACAATTGACCTAATTTTTTTTGGATAACTCAAAGAATAATTTTAGAACTAATGGACGGCTTGGATCATTTGTGTGGGTCTTTGAAGTGGGCCCATGGACCCATTTTGCACAAAATATGAACTATAATAGTATTTCCAAAAATTGGGAGGAGAGAGAAAATCATGTGCTGCATATGGTGGGGGCCACTTGGAAAAGAGAAAACCGGTTCTTCAAACCTTAACCGAACAAAGCCTGCTTATTTTTATTTAATACTTGTGGAAAACAATCTAGTAAAAAAAAGATAACCATAATTAGGTAACGTTACCTACGGCTTATAGTTTTGAGTGAGGGAGCTCCCCTACCAGCGATGTCACCGAGAGCACACAAAGCGTAAGGTTTTAATAAGGCATGTTTCTAGCTAGGCACAGTTTATGGCAAAATAAAGAAGGTGATAGTTCATTTATCTTCTTAGGTGGTAGAATGATTTGTGTTCTGGGTGGTGTATGTTTGTAATAGCCAGCCAGGGAGGTCTGGCATGTTATGCTGTACACTAACTAAGACTGTGTTATATTTGTGAGTTACTAATTATTTGCAAAGCCTTT
This sequence comes from Gaultheria prostrata, assembly GCA_036023075.1. Lineage (NCBI taxonomy): Eukaryota > Viridiplantae > Streptophyta > Magnoliopsida > Ericales > Ericaceae > Gaultheria > Gaultheria prostrata. Next base: position 9,638 of record JAXBDA010007494.1, read on the forward strand.
TGTAAGATCTTCATGAATTCCTTTGGTTTATCTTGAAAATTTAGAATTAGTAGTTCAGGTTTCTTTCTTAACACATTAATTGCGACGTTCTTTGGATTAAGTTGTAACAAGGAAGCCCCGACATACGAACTTTGGGAATGTATGAAACTAAAGCGGTATTGGGGCACCGGTGCCCCAGTTTTACTTACCACGAACACTAGAACTACTTACTATGAACACAGATTTTACTTACCATAAACATAGGTTTTACTTACCACAATTTATGGCCTATACGTTTGGTAAGTGTGGTCTGGTTTTGTGGTAAGTAAAGCATGTGTTCATGGTAAGTACAATTGCACGGGAAAAGAGCAAAATCACCCTCTTTCTTATGATGATTTTCATCTAATGGCTCAGATTCATCTATTTTTTTATCTAATGACTTAGATTTAATGGGACACCGGTGCCCCAATATCACTTTGGCCAACCCTTCGTTGCCCAGTGTGCTTTTGATTGATGAAGTCCTTCTGGATGCTTACAACTTTAGATAAGACATTTCTTTAGTAGTACAACCTATGGCAAAATAAAGGGATAGCTAATTCATTCAGCTTATTATGTGGTTGAATGAGTTGAGATTTGGGTATATGTGTAGAGGAGAAATAGCCAGTCATGAAGTCTGGCAATGTTACATTTGAATCCCTTTGTTTGATTTTTCATAATTTAGGACTAGTTCATGTTTTGCCTCTTTGACATGTGATTGACATGCACTAACAATTAGGCCCAACCCCTTGTATAACCAAAAGGTGGAGGGTGTTTATACTTGCTCTCCAAACTGACTAATAATGAGGGGCTCGCGGGAATATGACGGTTCCAGACACATTAATATTTGAACTAGAGAGAGGATTAGTCGATGTAAGTGTAAGTTGCTCCGGATACCCTTGACCGTGACCATCAAAACCATTAAAAAAGAAAGGAGGAAGGAAGTTGCTGCTCCCCAAGCTAATTTGATCACCTGTTTCTTCTTTTCCCGTGTCTACAAATAGGCTAACAATGATCAAGTCATTCGAGACATCAATTTTTACGACTTGGTTAAGGTAACCTGCATTTACATGCTCTACTCCATATCCATATTAATTACAATCACATAGCCAGTAGACATGGTAGCCACCTGAAAAATGAGTTTATTTTAAGCTATAATGTGTGACATTGTTTGGCTTATTTGAAGCTGCAATGACACGTTTTACATAAATGTACACACTATTTTCGTTGGGGAAAATTTCAGTCGTGGAAAATACTCTTCATTTATCAACCAAACACCCAAAAAGACAAAACGGAAAATTATTCTTCAAGGAAAATATTTTACACTGAAAAATATTTTAAGCCGAAACAAACGGAGCCAAAATCACATTGTTGGTTTGTTAAGGCTAGTTCAGCATGATTTGTTAAGGAAAATATTTTACGCGGACTATGAACGCGTTCAACCTGCTGAGTTAGGTAACATGATTTTGGGGGGAAGCGTCCAAGATGGAAACTGAGGAACCGGAAACCTAAATATGATACAAAACTCTAGGATATTGTTGATGCGCATATTCCAAATGTGGCCCAAACAAAAATACTTATATATTTTGCTATACGTAACAGCATATTTAATTTGTTCTGTTTTCTTCATCGATATGAAGCAAACAACTTGTGAAATTTCTTAAGTGAGTTATGAAATTAAACTAACTCGAATAATGAAAAACTATCAATCGCACAAACTTGGAAGAAATAAATAATAACGCTCGACATACAAATTTACGTGGAAAAACCCAAAACGGGGAAAAACCACGGGAAGGAATCATGCACTATCCACGTTAATCACACCTCTGCATGATTGCCGAATCTTAAATCCTCAAGCCTTCCGACTGATTGCCTTCCGAACTCCACGAAAGGACTTTGTGCTGTTGAAGAGTGTGTTGATGTAAAGAACCCCTCGAAGAAAAGAGGGTGAACAAATTTTTTTTCATCATATGATTGTAAGTATCAAAGATTCATCCGATCTTTTGTAGTTCTTCGAGGTACATACAAACCCTAGCCGCCGAAAGAGATGGAGAGTAAAATAAAGTCTCCTAGGGTTATGCATAGCCAATATGCTTATTTTCGACCTAAAAAGTCAAATATATAGAGTACAGATGGGCTGAAAATTGTTGTGGCCCGTTTGCACATAAAACGCCTGTTTTGCTCGAGCAAAATGAATCTGCCTGAAAACTGTCAAGTATTGAAGGCCAATGTTGCTTGGAGGAATGTCTTGACTAAAAACTAGCACACTCAAGTGGAAAAACACAAATTACAATATATGTGATTCCTTTTCACATCCTAGAACAGACGCTCTAAAATAATATAAAGATTACAACTCGATAAACTGGGGAATACACGCAAATGTGTATTTTGGTCATTGACGTGCCAACCCAAAAGGGAGCTCGGCTTATGGAGCTTACAACTTGTCTGAGCCGTGAATGCACCCAATTAGATTCAGAGGGTGTGAAGAGAATACCAAAAGAAATGAGAGGATTCATACTGTCTCTGAATCGGATCTCTTATCTTGGAACTCATCGAGGCAATAGACTGCCGTGTCTATGAGGTCGGCCAAACTGACACAACAAGGTGATCCATGAGATGACTTGCAGAGAATTGGAATGGAGGTTGTTATTGTGGATCATCGGTGAACATCATTTTTGTCGGAATATATTTTGCATAATTCTTGTCCAACCAAACAGAGGAAAAAGAAAAAAACATTATAAGGACAAGGATGTATGTCCAACACAATCACATACAAAAGCACAAGCCGAAAAATGCAGGCTACCAAAATGTCCACAAGAAGGGCCATTAATGATTCTTAATTTTCAACGGTCATCTCTTGAACCATCCAATTGAAAACCATAACCGGCACAAGGTCTTTCCTTCCCATTAACCAGGCAACCGTTCCTCCATGATTGCACAGTTCCAAAATGAGAAACAAATGGCAAAAATAAAAAAAAATAGTAATCATATCAACAAATCTCAGCAGATTTTTAGCCTTGCTTGTTGTAATGATTCTTTCGGTGAAGTGTTATCTCAAGGGTATGCCCCGGTGATTTTGTATCCTCATTTGGGTGTTCAATGAAATCTTAATTTACCAAAAGAAGGAAAACAAATCTCAACAGATCAGGTAGATCCAACCCTCCAGCTTCTCTTCATCCTCTTTATGTTATGGCATCTCTTGAAAAGCAACCTGGAAAAAAGAAAGCAGAGTTCCTCAGCTCGATTTGAAAGAACTAAAATAAAACGGGGCCACTGCCCATGTAAAACATGAATTCTGAAATGTCAGACTACGTTGTATATGATATTCAAAGCAAACAAGAGATCAAGCTCACAAGAAATAAACCATAACTCCTATGCCAGGATTAACAATTCAAAACCCAACTTTTTAACATCTAAAGCTGCAAATCCTATCAGCAAAGACATCATTATAATCTCCCATCACTTGACAACAGCAACAGATCGAAGAAGCAGCAAGCAAGAAGATCCACATGCAATCTCCCATCGCGTACATTGTGGCAGTTATTTATCAAAAAAAAAAGCAAAAACAAATGTTTGCTAGTTCATTAAGTTGTGATTAGTGTCCTCAGCTATTTCCCAGTTCCGTAATGTTCAAGAAAATAATGTTTGAATTGACACATACTCAAAAGTCCAGACTCTAACAGTGACTTAGCGAGAGGGTAACTGGTTGACCTGTTATTCCCTTCCAGAAATGAGTCTGCTTTAAATACTCTTACCACAAATATATTGAAGCAAAAAAAGGGATCTAATCTACGTGGACCTTCCATATTTCATTTCGAATTTAGTACCCCAACAGACGCTACATAATGACCATGTCATAAAGGTTAAAAGTGTTAAATGAAGAAGTAGAACTTAATTCCCAGGATAGAATGCAGATACAATGTTCATCAAATTACTTTTTGCTGGATTCAGAACTCTAAATGAAGACTAAGTCTGGGGACGGGAAAATAGATTAAGCAAGTTGACGGACTTGAATGAAAATTTGCATATCGCCAGGTCAACAAATCCGCTAGTGTGTTAGCTTCATTGGGGATACGGTTCACAAGTTGTCAAGTACAAGAGGATAGAAAAATCACAAAATCTGGCTACTTTTGATTGTTTAAAATCAAAAATATATTATGCACGATGTTTTCTTATTTCCAAAAGAACTCCACGGGAAAAGACATTCATGAATAACTGACTTATCACTCTTCAGAGTTTGTTTAACATCAACTGGTTGTGGTCTAACAACTTAGACTACTTAACTCAGTCTTGTGGATATGTCAGGCCACTGCTATTGTCTATTTGTCTGTTTGAGTAGTAGTATTGAGAGAAAATGAGTGTTAAGATATCAAATGAAAATGGATTCAACAAACGTCAATAAAATAATTCAGGCATTGCATTTGTCTACCAACTTCCAAACTCACTTGCATTCACATCTTTGACCTTGCTTTGGACAAATCACGATCCAAAAACTTAAGAAACAGGGGATTTGAGAGGGTTTGGAATTCATATAAAAGTGGTGTGTGTGAGGATTTCTGCAGGGGTTGGGCGCTTTAACTCTCAGAGAAACGACCCTTAATTCTGAAACCAATGGCCTATGTTTATAGGGGAAGGGTTCTGGTTCGGAAATAATTCTAACATTATTCAAAATCATTTTTAAAACCCTTTTAATTCAAAATACTCACAGTGATGTACAATTGTCCAAAATAGGAGAGTTCCAGACCTACCGAAACTTTTCCTGTTACAAAAATCTCATATCAGTCCTTGTACATTAACTAAGGCAGCCATGTTATTATGGAGATCCCTCCCATCCGATCATTCCCCATAGGGAAAAAAATCTCGCATATTCCATGTCTGATGCATTTAATAGTATGAGAACAAATTCATTCATATTGGCGTCAGAAGGTTGAGCAAGCTGAAGATTACCTTTTATAGCAAATCATGCCAAAATTATTTCATGCTTAGCTTAGGATTTGGCTCTATACATGGTTCTATGAAGAGAAAGTTTTCCATGCCAAAACAAAATAGTTCGATAAAGTCTACTTGAATGATCATCTGTCCATCCTTGAAACGAGTACATGGATCTGAAAGTATTATTCTTGTACCATACTTACCCGATATATACGACATTGCTGACAGTGTTGCTCCACGATGCATAGCTGTACCGCACATAGCTGCTTTCTGAATGGTTACTTCAAGAAGGGAACCAAAGGCAGCTACTACTACCTGAGACATGTTAAAATGCTGCGTCACGGGGTCCATAATTTAAAAGGCAATGCTTACTTGTATGAAAACTAGTTAGTCCCAGGTTATCCTAGTACTGAATGAATGGCATAATGAACCTTAGGATAGCCACGGACAAAGGTCAATGCCAAATTAGAGTAGGCATCCACTAGATCAGGTTCTTGATCACATATATGTGAAGAGTTAAAAGCCATTATTGATGCTGCATGTGTATATCTTTTGAAAGTACTGATGAGCTGAGGTCCATATTCCTCCTTGCTACCACATTCTTCGACGAGAGAAACTGCAAAGGATTGGCGAAATGGAAAAGAAGAATCAAAGAAAAGAAAACGATCCATTGCAGTAGAGGAAGAAGGTAGAAAAAGAAAAAAGCAGGAACAGTATATTAAGAAAACGCAACCCAGTAATTGGCCGACCATACAAAATGCTGTAAACTATAATCCTCCAGCCAAGCATGCATGTGATAACATTGCATATATGACAAGAATGCTAGCAAACAATTGTACCAGTTTTTTTAAATTGTGCCTCTAGCAACTTTTACACCGACAATTTTGGATTAAAATGAGATGTTCTGATCTCTGTTGAGGTGGATAACTCAAACAGTGTCACTGTAATCGAACCAGATTCATGCATTACCAGAAATCACTATGTCATCTTTTGATGCTATGTAAATGGTAGCCCCAGGAAAGAATCTACCTAAATGGAACTAAAGATGCCACCAATATTTCGCATCAAACATTGCTCAGTACAATGTAAACATCTCACCAGCTCTAATGTACCAATCTCGACATTGGAATGGCAGAAAATTTGTGGAGAGACAATCTAATACTTTGGGCAGTTGTGTTACGAAGTGTTGGCATGCAAGAAGACAGATGCAAGTTGCATGACAAGCATGTGGCCTAGAAATTCCAGCTTTGCCAAGAACACTCCCAATATATGTATTTACGAAGAAAAAGACATCAGCAAATAGAAGTACCAATATCCGAGGAATGAATTGCTTGTGAACGAGCCCTGCAAGCTGCCACAGATAGACTTCCATTTTCCATGTGTTCTGACCTAAAAAAATTTTCAAGCACCGGCCAGAAAACTCCCAGCGACGCAAAGATGGGATCGTTTACAGCAGGACCACTTGACAGAGTTGTTACTACATGACTACTGAATATAGTTCCAATCCTGCAACAAGGTGACAAAAACGGAGCAAGATCAATTGCGAGTATTTACAATTTTGCAAGGAGACAAATTTTGATAAGCAGGGTAGCGCTCCTTTACAGTCAAGATGGAATCAAAGAAAAAGTAAATTAGCAGGCACCATCTTTACAAAATCCCAGTTTGGACTGGAAGGTAGAGTGAAAACAAATTTTCAACAGATAAATTTGACAGCAAGTTTTCCGTACAACAAAAACATGCCGTTCTCTTATGGAGCAGTCTAACATAGTACTACACATCTTTCAATGAGGAAATTGAGGCTTTTGGTCCGTAGACAATCTTGGAGATATTTTAGACACGTAAGAGCAATTCAACCAAGTTCAGATGTGAACAAACCTGCCCAGTCCTCTTGCTGCAAGGTTTACTATTTGTGTAGTACCTGGACTCTGCCTCAAAGAATGCTCACGAGCACCATCAATCTAGAAAAAATTAAACTCAACATATTAGCATGACTGGATTATGGTAAATGAATACTTCGATGAGTTACTGTCGCAAACTCACACATCTTATTTTTCTAGATAACCTAAAATATTCATGACTAGTAAGCAGCACAGGGTTTGCACTTAATTTTATCAGTCTACAAATATTTTCCTGCAGAAGGTAGTGGACGAAAGATCCAGCTTTAAGGACCCATTTATTTGAATGGGAAATGTTGAAGGGATATATAATCCCATAGGTGTTTAATCTTGTCAGATTATGAATTAAATAACACCACCCCCATTTATATCCTGCACTTTGTGGGATTTTATATCCGATGCATATTAATCTGGACCGAACGAATTTTAACCAAAAACAGGATATGAAGCCTTGGATATATAGTCCTTCCGATGCTCATATCCGGTAAAACAAAACAAAACAAAACGGACCCTGAATGTATAAAAGCAATGTGGAAGTGTCTCCAACGTCACCGTTCAACTCCCAAGTGCAACTATTTTTCATATTTAATAACTCTGTAAACTATTTTGGAAAGATTACACTCAACCGATTAACATTATTTCCAGTTATTGCCTGTGCACAATATTACATAAGCTCTTCCATATTCATGCAGTGTCAATAGTTAGGTATAGCCTACGTCTTACGCATGACACTCGGGTTAGGGAATGGAAAATGTGCCTCACAAGTCGAGTTGGACATGCACCTACACAAAATCAATAAGAAACTATTTTATGAGCCCAATTCCATATGTCGTAACATCTTTGTTGATTTGTAAACACCATTTTACAAAAAAAAAAAAAAGCATTCAAGAAAGATGGTTTCAGACGTGCCTAATGTCCTTGGTCATGAGAGTCAGAAGAGTA